>PITA01009841.1:0-75172 GCA_004023965.1 Spilogale gracilis
GTTAAGCATCTGCCATCACTCAGGTCAAGATCCTTGGGTCCTGGGATGGAGCCACACATGCGGGGGGGGGGGGGGGGGGGGGGGGGGGGGGGCGGGTCCTTGCTCAGCAGGGAGTCCGCTTCTCCCTTTCCTCCCTACTCCTCTCTCGCTATCTGGGTCTCTCAAGTAAAATCTTTTTAAAAGTACAACTGCAACCTCAGATTGATTTCATTAGTTAGGGGTGCAACTTGGATGATGGGATTCTTAAGAGCTCTCTAGGTAATCCTAACACACTGCTAAAGATAAAAATCACAGGTTTTTGGTTTTGGCAGGGGGGATTAAGGAAAATCCCACTAAACTCCTTAGCTGATTTTGAAACAAAGGGACCAAAATAGTCCTAAAATACAGTGTCACCAATTTAAAAGTTTCATAATTTGATTCCTAAACATTCTTAATTTGGGGAAGGTGTCCTTTGTTCCAATTATACATCCACTTATCAGTCTTTAGGACTTTTATAGCCTAAAAATTGAAGCACACAAGACTACATGACCCACCACTTCCTTTCCAAAGATCTAAATCAACTTGAAATGCATATAAAATAGCACAATCACTCAAGAGGCCTGCCTCACTACCAAATGATTCTGGGATTTTTCCATTCAGAATTTCCGAATTGCATAACCTGGCAATTGGCTTTTATTTTAAAATTCTTTAATGACATTACAAACTGTGCTATTTATCTTGTGAGTGTACAAGGGAATAGTTTCCATTAAAAGAAAAAAAAACTAGAGGGCAAACAGGATTACATTATTTTATTTCACATAAGCAGTCACTATATCACAACTGCAGCTGATTTCATTTTACAAATAAGCAAACACCAATATCACTTAAGCCATTCTCATTAGCACAACTCATTCCATTAAGTGCTATGGTCTCAAGATACCCTGAGGAGGGTTAAAGGAATTGAAGCCAACACACTCCTTCCCGAGATACTGACGTCCAGTCTGAGTTTGCTTTAATGTGGTTTCCACCTCACTCCCCAGAGGACAATATATTCCTGATTAAAAGTCAACATAACCCATCCCTTCTACATTTGCACCCTCACATACCAAAGCCTGAGGAGTCATCCTACTCCCAAAGACAGCAGCTTTTTAAGACTTTCACATTTGCAGGACACCTGCAAACAAAGCAAAGCATACTACTGTGCTCCTATACCGCTTGTCTCTCGGCTTTGATAGAGGAATTAATGAAGTTTCACTTGGCAGTCCTTAGTTCTGTACCAACAGGTATTACCGTTTTTATGGCTTTCTTTACAACAGTGGAGTGCAGATACTGGAGATCTCAAAAAGCATGTTGCAGGGGTGAGAGGTGGGGGGCAAGGGGTAGAGGGGACTGCCTGGGTGTCTCAGTCGGTTGTAAGTGGTTTTAGGGTTATGAGACTGAGCGCCACATCAACCTCCACAGTTGTGGGGGTTCTGCTTGGGATTCTCTCTCCCCTTCTGCCCCCCCATGCACACTTGCCTTCTAAAATAAGACCCCCCCCTAAAAAAAAATGCTTAACAATATTAGTTTCCAAAGATCAGACGAATTTGCTTTTGTTCCCTTTCCCCAAACTTTACCTAATTCTTTGAAACCTGGACTAAATCCAGGTTTAAACCTGTATCTAAAGTTTTTATAGGACACACTCTGCTGAGAATGCACCAAGGCCACAGCTGTAGCTTCGGCACCGAAGTGGGCAACACAGCTCTAAGGCAAGGACTCTTAGCATAAGGTAAAGGATTCCAAACCTTTGTAAACCTGTAGAAGTTCTTTTCCTTGAAAACTAGCTCTTTCCCCGAACTTGGGAGATCATCTAAGCAGTCAATGTTAAAAACCTAAGGGACTATCCTTTCTAGAGAGATAAGAATGGCTGTTTTACTATAATGGAACATTCAGATGCCAGAGCTCTAGGAAAGCCCACTTTGTTTTCCCCCCCACTCAAAACTACTTCCCTACAATGCACTCTCCCTGATCAGTTTTACTAATGAGCTTATTTCCCCTATATCTGATTTCACAGTATTTGGATCCACTTCTCAGAATCAGGAAAACTATGCAATTTAGTGGAAATGATTATCCTATATGAAGATTTAGTAAGTCACAATTTAGTGTGATTATAGCGGCCATGCACACAGAATACAAAGAACGTAAGTATATGGATTCACATACAAAGTTATTAGCTACTAGTTTAATCTTTTTAGTGTTTAATAATTTTTCACAGAGCACAAGCAGGCACAGTAGCAGGGAAAAGGAGAAGCAGGTTCCCTGTTGAGCAAGGGGCTCAATCCCAGGATTCTGGGATCATGACCTGAGATGCTTAACCGAGTCACCCAGGCAACCCAATTCCTGCTTATTTCTATCTGGCTCGTTCAACAGCTGACTTTACTAAGTTCAGTAAAAAAACTGTGCAGCCACTCACTAAAAACCTACAGACCCAGCTAAGCTATTAGCAGATTAAGTCCTATACATCTAGAATGTAGTTATGAATGAAGACCTGTAGTCTAAGCCCGTATCTGTATGAGTGAATGTCCCTAACACCTCTGCTGTGGTGGCCATTATGTTGGTCAGACTCTTTCTACCTTCTAATCACCATGGACACCACTTGTTTTCTCCTACAGGGTCCCCAGGTTTTCCAAAGGTTCAACAAATTACCTTTTAATTTGCCTTATGATGAAATAGATTGGATTATGGGTCATTGTTTTGTAGTTTCAACACTGATCCCACCTTTATCCAAAGATCTAGAGTGCTACAGACATGCTGTAGTGTTGATGGTGCAGAAGTCATCAAAGTAAATAAGCATCAGGCTTAGGCACTTCATGGCTGAAGTCCTTTCCCCATTACTGGTTACTTCATATTTGTATCACACGTGAACCCCGGGATAAATCCTTTCAGGTGGTAGGACCACCAGGTACAAAGCTTTGTCAGTACCTGAGTCCAGCCATCAGTAGTCAGGGCCTTACTGGCATATGCCAGTCACTGATTCCTCCAAGTTTTCTAGCCAGAAACCAAGAAAAGCATGTTTTAGTCAATGGTGTTTAATGCTACTAAGCTTTCTCAAGTAACTGAATGGTAAAACCCCTAAATCAATTTGTGAGCCTTCCAGCCAAGAAAGGCACGCGCGTGCACCAGTTCGCTGAAACTCACCTGCCCTTAACGGAGAGCTAGGACAGTCACGATAAGGCTCTTCTGTCATTTACAAAATGAAGACACTTTCAAATCTCAATTTGGGAGTTTCTAAAATTCTCCAAGTTTTAAGTAAGCAGCAATATGCATTTCAGTAACACTTAAGCTTTTAAATCCTTTTACTAGATATCTGACTACTTGAAGATAAAGAATAAAAATATAAGATGGATTAGTGATTTTGCAATTATGCTGTTATTTTTATACAACTGTATAATTCAAGACTTAAAGTTTTTGGCATTAATTGACTTGTGCATCAAATTCACATGAATATAAATTCCCACTTCACTGTCCTAGGAGGAAACCTACTGCGCCAAGAAATGTTCCAGCTTTCTTCAGTAAGCAGCATGTTAGGATTTAAAAAAAAAAAAAAAAGAAAAAACCACGGAGCCTTTTGAATAAGGGAAACGCTTCGGCTGTTATATAGCCTCCCCCTTAATAAAATTCAGAGGCTAATCTGACCGTATGCAATGCTCTTAACATTTACAGAATTGAAGTCTCCAAGAATGCCAAACATTTTTGCAGAGATCAGATACAGGGTTTTATTGTTTGGATTTGGTAACACCTGGATAAGGTTTTCCTTCATATTGTAAATGTATCTGTTTGAAAGTTCAAGTTCTGTAGAAGCTTTTTAATTAGGAGTCAGATGTGCAACTATGAACAAGTCAAAGTTTCAGTAACTGCAACAAGTACGCACAGTATCCATCAGCTACCAGTGACTTGATAGAGAGGCAAGAGTCCAAACAGGAATACCCTTAGTCTAACCATATATTTATACTTTAATACACTAAAAAAAAAAAAGCTCAAATTCTGTATGATCAAAGTGATGACTGGATAACAGTCAGAAGCATTATATATGACCACATAGAACATAGGTCAAAAGTTACTTACACTTGTTAAGGACCACTGAGGTCGAGAGCGGCCTGACCTAGAGAAGCAACAAGTGACAGCAATACAAGCAACAATGAGGAAGTACTTACCTAAGACTGGGATGGAAGGTGCACAAGAACTCCATGGGGTACCCACAACTGACCTGACCCTCAAATGGTTTGAAATTAGGAAGTGGTGCTTAGATAGATTGCTCTCCTCCAAAATGAGGAGTTTGCCAAGAAAATACCAACATCTTTTCCAGCTCTGGACTTGTGACTGACTTACCTAAAGGGTTAAGTTCTGGAAGGACCTGTATTATTAGACCACAGCTGTGGAGAATCATCCCATAAATACTTCAGAGAATGAAAGGTTCAAAACAGCTTCTTGTTTAGATGTGTTTTTAAAGGCTGAATAAACGAGGCTAGCAGGAAGACTGCCTTTAGCAAAAGCTAGAGCGGTGTTTCAGAAGGCAATTCAAAAGCTCTCCAAATTAAGAAATGCCTCACAAGCGTAATACTTCAGAAATACCTATGCATCTAAATAGGTCTTGGGCAAATTACATGCTCTCTGGGTCTCCACATACTGTCCAACTGAAGAAATGGTTAGATTTCTCCTGAATCTTTAAGTTCAGGATTCTGTTAGAAAGATGTCCTAGACAGGTTTTATCCAGAACATTTATCCGATTAGGGCAATTTGAATCATGACTTTCATCTGTTACAGTACATTAGACCCCTAGAATCTGGTTTTAAAACTAAAGTTGGCAGACATTACACCTGAAACTCTTACCACTTTGGGATTAAAAAAAAGCCGCATTCCTTAATAAGTGGCAATACGCCAATCCTTTGTTTTTCATCAACAGTGTGTTTCATTAGGCCTGCTGAGATCAGGAATTACCCACCTACATCAACTCCACGAAACTGCGTACCTTCTCCAGGGCTTAGATGTGAAGTCCTAGTTTTAACAGCAGTATAGGAAGCTTAACTTTTTATTGTTCTTATTCATGAGGAAAATTTCTACCCCTTCGTCCTAGTGAAGACTTCTCTAACAGAAGTGTCCAAATTCTACCTGTTTCGCCTAACTACACAATCATTTACACCCACAGCAAGGCCCAGCTCCCGCTGAACTGAGTGGACAGGAATGCACCAGGGCTGTTAGAAATTAAAGTTGATGGGAGTTGCGTACTAACCTGGCTGGAGCGGGGGCCCAGCGGGTGCAACCACCGCACAGCCGGCGCTGGCGGCCAATCTCACGGATACCAAGCTGACGGCTTCAGCGGACGGGAAAGGGGCCTGGGGGGGGACGCGTCCTCTGCAACCCGATACCCAGCGGGCTAAAGCACGGTCTTCCCCCGCTCCCCGGAAGATTCCTCTGAAGCTCGAAAACTAACAAAAAAATAGTACCCGCGTTGAACAAGGGCAGAGGGCAAGCGGCCCGGAGTTCTCCCGGGAGAAAACTCCGGGGAGGAAAAAGTGGTGGCCGGAGGCGACCGGACCTGCGTGCAACTCACCTTCTGCTGCCTCCGGGCCATGTCGGTGGGCTGCTTAGCGTTGAAGGGGTACGCGATGCACCTCACCACGAAGACGTACAGCTGCAGGCGGATCCTCCGCTCCTGCTCCTCATCCAGCTGCCTCTCGGGCTCATCTCGCCCCTCGCTGAGCACCGAGGGGCTTGGGCTCACGGGTCTGGCCGTGCTGCCGCCGCCCGCTCGCCCCGGCGCGTCCCGCCGCCCTTCGCGAGCGGGGACCGGTGGCGCTCGCTGCGAGCCGCCGGCTGCCACCAGCACATCGCGGCTCTCCTCTTCCAACCCTTCGTCGGACTCCTCTTCACTGGAAGACGGGTCCAGCATGGTGCTCGGGGCCCCTCGCCGCTCAGCCCGCGGCCCCCAGGCGCCTCACCCCGGGCAGCTGCGCCCGCCGGTCAGAGGGAGCTACGCGGCTCGCAGCAGCGGTCGCAGAACGAAAGGGAAACTGGCCGGAGCTTTCCGGACACGTCGAGTTAGAGACCGGAATGTTTCCAACCACCAGGGCGAAAGGGGCGGGCAGGAGCCGGAGGAGAAAAGGGGGAGCCGCCGGGATTAAATAGGCGGAGTTAGCGTTGGAGGTGAACGTGAGCGCCTCGTGAATTCCTCTGCCCGCCCCGGGCCCGCCAACCCCGTGATCCTGCAACGCCCGTGGGCACAGGCGGGGCGGCCCGAGTACCGGGGCGCAGGTGGGGAACCTGTGGCTCCTACAACAAGCAACACGTGGAATAAAATGTTGAGCCGGCGCGGGGTCGTGATGTGCGCGTGCGCGCTCCGCGGCTGCTGCCTGGGCCCGGGTACCGCGGCGCGCAGTTTGCAAAGAAGGGGAGGGGCTGGATGCACCGGCTCTGAGTGCGCGCTCCAAGGGGTTGTTTCGACTGCCTTGACGCCCACCACACGTCCTTTTTCTCACCACATGCTGGAGAGGCAGGTGGACCCGGGCCGGACAGTTCCACGCGTCCCCCGCCCCCCGCAGGTGAGGACAGTGGCCAAAACGTCGTTCAGACCGGAACCTGAGGGTAGGCTTGAACCCAAGTGCGGGAAAGTGGGGCCTGAGCCACTAACCTCGAAATAACGTTGGGAAGAGACTTTGAAAAGTCTCTCCCTCTGCTCTGCTGCTGTTAGTCCAGGTTATAAAGTCAGAGGAACCTTACTGACAAGAAAAAAATAAACACGCGAGGCTTCTTTTATAAATTGTTTTTATTCCTGCGGACGCATGAACAAAATAGATTTTGTATTGGGGAAATGACACTCAGGTTCAGCTCACACATAACTGCATTATATTCTAGGTTGGGATTTGATTGACTCAAAACAGGTTGTGTAGTGTAGACATACATCCAACAAATATTTGAGCACACGCCCGGAACCCAGCACTGTGAGTGTTCAGCCGAGCCCGCGGAGCACACCCACAAACACTTGGTCGTTGTTGGTTCTGGCCTCAAGTGGGCGTTTTGAGGCTGCACCTGTAGTCTGTCTTATCTGCACAAATTTTTCGGTCTCAGTGCCCCAACCACCTGGGAGTTTGTTCTGGTGATTGTTTCTGATGTTCTTAATCCGGAGGAGAGGGGGAAATAGGAAATACAGTGCATTCAATACAAGGTGCGGTGCGCGGTAGACAAGCTGGCAGAGGGATTTTGAAGCTCAGGGGAAATACAACCAGGCATTGAAACTGCCCGCTCTGAGCTTGTCTACTCTGTGGCCAAAAAGCAGTCTCTCAAGCCACTTCCACTGCTAGGTACACAAGAGAGAGGTTTTCCTTCTGCATTTACTGACATTCTCCTTAGATGGAGGTTTAAAAAAAAAAAAAAAAAAAAAGACAAGCTGGTATTTACTCCTGGGGAATCTTGCCTATTTATCAGTCCTTAATGGGTGCCCACAGTGATAAAATGTTCATTGAGGGCCTTACTGCTGGCGGATTTCCAACTGCCAAGGAAGAGGAAATCTCAGAAACTGGTTTAAAGACAATGCTTTAGGCTTGGCAAGGTAAATAATAAATGGCAAGCCTAATCATTTAAGTCACAGTATCTACTGCTCATATACGCAGCAAATTACACTTGCAAAGTTTTGTCAATGTGCTTATCTCTAATTTGACCAAAGTAACCTTTGGTTAACAGGTGATGATGATGGTGATGATGACAGTTACCTTTTATGGGTTTTGTAGCCATGACTTCATTAAGCCCTTTACATACATAATGTCATTCATTTTATTTCCTTTGTATCAATAAAGAACCTGAGACTTAGAGAATCCTCTTTCCTACACAACTGTTAGAACAGAGACTGAATATAGTGAGTCCTCTCTTGTTCCAAATAGTGGCCTTTTCTATTCTAATCTGTCTGATTATAAATCAGTATATTAAATGTATTGTTTTTTAAATTGATAACTAAGAGTTTACTTCCTAGCAACATAAAAGTATAATTTAAATATAGCAGCTTTATTGCCCTTATTTTTCTTGCCAAGGAAAGGTATTTTTTGTTTCCTTTTTTATATAGTTAATACTACTTGATGTGAGAGCTTATTATTCTATTCCTACTAAAAGTAGTTATCAAATTAAGGATTCTCCAACTCTTGGAGGGCCCCACTGGAAAATAGCTAATAATTTTTAGAATAAGATCTACAGTGTTTTCTCTATGAAGATGAAGATGGTTTGAGGGACATAATTAAAGAGATATCAAAAAAACAACAAAGGAATGTTTAAGGATTTCATTAATTAAACATATATTGCTTAAGAAACTACCATATGTTTAAACTCTGCTAGGTATATTTAGAAGAACATACAGTCTTGGACCTTAAATTTGTAGATTAAAGAATGACAATGAAAAAATAACTTATTGCAAAAAACAGAAAACAAATACTGATATTGTAATCTGATGATTGTTCTAATAACCCCAAAGATATGAGAATACAGAGAAGAACTACCTTATGCAGGACAGAGTAAGGGAAGGATGCTTGACATAGGTCTTAAAATATGATTCAGAGCTACTGGGATGAGACCACTGGAAGCAGGAGGAATCACGTTTGCAAAGGGATGAAACTGCTTGCCACATTTGGAGAATTGCAAGTAAACCGGCAAGCCTGAAGTGGAGGATATATGTATGAAGATGGAGGAGGTGAGACTAGAGAACAGGCAGAGACAAATTCAGCATTGAGCAGGACAGTGGGCAGACATCCTGGTCTTGTGTGTCATGCTTTGGAATTTAAACCATAGCCTGCAGGTACCTGGGTGGCTCAGTCATTAAGTGTCTGCCTTTGGCTGGCTCAGGTCATGATCTAGGAGTCCTGGGATCGAGGGGCCCCCCTCCCCCGCATGGGGCTCCCCGCTCGGTGGGAAGCCTGCTTCTCCCTCTCTCACTCCCCCTGCTTGTGTTCCCTCTCTAGCTGTGTTTCTCTCAAATAAATAAATAAAATATAAAATAATAATAATAATAAATATAAATAAATAAATCATATCCTGAAGAAAATGAGTATATACATAAAGGTTTAAGTAAGGTACAACCAAAGGTGATCTGTAACTCCTAAGAGTCAGTCTGGAGCACAGTAAGAGCAGTAAAAACAGAAACAAAATACAAGTGAAATTAGTAAGAAAATCTGGGGGAGAAACAATGAGAGCTTGAATTTAAACAGGAGGGAAGGGGAAGAGGGAAATTTAAGAGACAAATGAATTAACAGAATGTGGATAAGGAGCTGAGGAAGAGGGTTAAGGAAAGAATATGTTTCTCAGGTTGGGTAATTTAACTGATAATAGGTAAAATACAGACTTTTAGAAGACATACAGGTTTGGAGAAACATGAAGTTTTGAGGAGTCTATCATGAAGAGCCTCGGCTCAGTTGGAGATGCAAAGCTATTACTCAAAACTGTTAGGGGATAAGGGAATCGTCAGCATATTGGTACTATAAAAACTACAGATACAGATGATTAGGACCAGAAATCGTGTATTCAGAGTGCAAAGAAGGCCAAGGATGGGTCTCTGAGGAACCCTCCCTGACTCGCCTCCAGTTAAGGGATGGTTCAAAGAAAAGGAACCTGAAAAGACAACCTGCTCATTAAAAATTGTTTTTGATTGACATTTTTAATTTTGTGCTTACATGGATGTTCTTGCTAAAGTTCTACCTTAAATATTGCCTTTTTGGGTTATTATAACATCAATTGACGCTCCTACATAATTGAATAAATGATGCCCAACATAAGATGATGATTGGTTTGTACCATTTCATAAATAAAATATACATGAACTTATTCAATGATTCATTTTTACTTTTTCAAGGTGAATATAAAAACAAATTGAACTTATACTGCTTTTTAATGAAACACCTCTATTGCTAGGGAAAGATGGATGCACAGTAATGAAATAGAATATAGAATGGGTGTTTTGGCAATGATATTTAAGGAAACAGGTGTCTGTTTTCTGGTTGAGAATTGATTTGTGCATTTGACCTGAAAGGAAGATATTAACTCTTTCAAGTCACCGATAAAATCATTCTTTCACTGAACAGATTTTTTGTGGGCACCCACTCTAGGCTATGCACTATTGTGAGTAGATAACAATAAAAGTTAGTCCCTGAGGCGATGCATACAAAACAGACATGAGCAAAGTAAGACATTATGGTAATATATGCTCTTGTGGTAATAGCAAAAAAATTCACAAAATATCCCTTAAATGTTTTGGAATTGGGCAGTCTATTATTTTTTGTAGTCTAGTTATTGTTAAATTATATTACAACAGAGAGAGGAATCTTTTTCAGGTCAAATAGAAAAACCAGTTTTACAAATATGTCTGGGGAAACTGTCAACTCGCAAACCCAGCTAAGAAAAAGAATATGCATTTACCAGCTAAGAAAAAGAATATGCATTTACAGAAGTTAGAGAAAAACAACAGATTTTAAGGTGAGTATTCACATCTTAAGAGGCAATAATCCTCTTGGCAACCTCATTTAAATCCCTTTCCTCTCTTTGCTCAGCTTTTGCTTTCAGAATCATAGCAGAGAATTGTTCGACAACTCCACTTTTTACAGATAATGGGTAAAAATATATGCGAACGTTTAGCACAAATGGACCAGTAAATGCGTTGTCCACACTAATACACACACACACACACACACACACACACACACACACGCAATATAGTCAAAAGATTGTATATGAAGATTAAATAAGATAATGCATGCAAAGTACTAAAAAAAACTCTTTGATACAGAGTAAATACTCAGCAAATGCAAAGTATTTTACTGTTATTAAAATTGCTTTATTCTTTTTTTAAATTTTATTCTTTTCTTAAATATTTTATTTATTTGACAGAGAGCAAACACAAGCAAGGAGAGCCATACAGAGAGGAAGAGGGAGAGGAAGAGAGAGAAGCAGGCTCCTTGCAGAGCAGGGAACCCGATGCGGGACTCAATCCCAGGACCCTGGGATCATGACCTGAGCCGAAGGCAGACGCTTAACTAATTGAGTCATCCAGGCACCCCAAAATTGCTTTATTCTTTAGCTCACTGCTAACCATAGAACTATGGAAACAAACTGTAGATAATATAGTAAATGATTCTTTGCATTTTATTTTTACATAACTTAGAATTTGTATTTCTAAATTATTTGTCTTGAAACAACCAGAAGAAACTTCCAAATATGTGTTAAGGTTGTTTTCTTTTTCCCAGAAAGAAAGAGAGAGCAAGCATGATCGAGGGAAGGGGCAGAGGGAGAAGCAGACACCCTAGTGATCAGAGAGCCTGATGGAGGACTCAACCCCAGGACCCTGGGATTATGACCTGAGCCAAAGGCAGACACTTAACCCACTGAGCCCCTGTATTAAGGTATTTTATTAAGATCTCAGAGATTTCATAATTTTTGTGAGAAGTTCTAACCCCACAAGAAGCAGCTACTTTCCTTCTGTTTCTGTTCAATCTGTGGGCTTTCATTAATGATTGATTACAGTTTGTTCTTGAATTTTCCATCTTGTGAGAAATTTGGAGCAAGTAACAGAGTTGAATTGATTGCGAAGTACAGGGAAAGAAAAAGGTAGAAGCATATTGTGACCTATGTGTTCAAAATGTCATGAGAAAAGTCTTAAATTAACTCAAGATATATAATGTATGTGGTGATTATATTCTCCTAGAGAAGTGGGCATTTAGCCTAGAAGAGCTGTTTGTGTCTTAAATGTTAAGAAAGACATAAACCATGAGTTTTTTGGGGAATGGATAAAATTTAGGAATTATGCTCACAAATAGATAAAGCAATAAATAAAGGTTTTTTTCCCCTCTAGCTTTCATAGTTTTTTTTTAACTTATATTGACTTTGTTGCTAAATGTATTTTCTGCCAATCAATAATATTTATTGAGTGCCTAGTCTATATTAAGCACTATACTAGGACACTGTAAAGATAGCTCTGCATTGATTGACTGGAAATACAATGTCTCACTTAAGAGATGAAAATTCTACTACTCTAAAAAAAACTTACAGTATTTCAACAATAATGCTCAAAATAATCAAACCAAATTAAGGTAGAGTTTTTATTAGAGACAATTATAAGTGATAGTCAAATTACATTACATGGGAAAAATAAAGATATTTTTGTTAACTACTATTACTCTAGTCTGTAGCAGAAATTAACAAAATTATTCTCAGGACCTATTTACACATTTTGGGGGGTTTTGTTTGTTTGTTTGTTTTTACCTTTATGTTATGTTAATCACCATACAGTACATAAATTACTTTTTGATGTAGTGTTCCATGACTCATTGTTTGCGTATAACACCCAGTGCTCCATGCAATATGTTTCCTTCTTAATATCATCACTGGGCTAACCCATCCCCCCCCCCAAAACCCTCAGTTTCTTTCCCAGAGTCCAGAGTCTCATGCAATTTGTCTCCCACTCCAATTTCCCCCTCTTCATTTTTCCCTTTCTTCTTCTAATGTCGAGAACATATTGACACTTTCAAAAGTTGCTAAGGACCCCAAGATCTTTTGGTTATGTGGATTATATTTATTAATATTTTTAATATTAGAAAAATAAAACTAAGAAAATTAAAAATAGTTCTTTATTAATTCATTTAAACATAATAACAAACCTATTATATAATATAGGTTACATATTTTTATGAAAAATATTGTATTTCCAAAAAAAAAACTGGATGGGAAGGGTGGCATCATTTTACACATTATAAATCTTTTTAATGTCTGATTGTAAAAAATGTAGATTCTTGTACCTGCTTCTACATTCAATCTGTTGAAATATATTTTCTTGTTTAAAATAGATGAAGCCAACCCAATCTTACATAGATACACAGTTGACAAAGTAAGTAGTATTTTAATAGCTTTTTTAATGTAATTGTGGCTATTTGGGTGCCTGGGTGGCTCAGTGGGTTAAACCCTCTGCCTTTGGCTCAGATCATGATCTCAGGATCCTGGGATTGAGGCTCCCGTCAGGCTCTCTGCTCAGCAGGGAGCCTGCTTCCTCCTGTCTCTCTGCCTGCCTCTCTGCCTAATTGTGATCTCTCTCTGTCAAATAAATAAATAAAATCTTTAAAAAAAATTTAATTGTGGCTATTCTATTTTGATATTACCCCAAAACTCCACAAGTGGTTGCTTCTTTAAGATTTGTTGCAATGTGGAATCTAAAACCACATCAATAAACCTTTCTTACACTGGTTCATTGGGTAATGTAGATTGTCCAAAAATTGACACATTTTCTTTCATTACACAGCACCCCTAAAAAACTATATTTGTCAATTGCCAGCAATCTCATTAAAAAAAGTCATTAAGTACTGGAAAACTACCAAGCTCACAATTGCAGACAGAAGTTTTCCAAATTCTAATTTTTGCTTGAAAGCTTGTATTTTATCACTGGCAAAATACTGTCAATTGTGACAAGCTCCCTTCACTCATGTTTGAGCAAATGTCTGCCAAATTGTCTAAGTATGAATAATTATAATTTGTTTGTCTAGTTGTTCTCTCCAGTAAAAACTGCACTCTATGAAGAAGCAGCCAGTTTAGCTAGCAACTCAGTTACTGTTTGACTGTTACACTTCATTAAGACTGTTACATTTCATTAAGCGAAGCGATTTAGGTATACCTCTCATTTCACGTCACAGAATTTTTTTTTTATTTTTCTAAGGATTATTTATTTATTTATTTATTTATTTATTTATTTATTTATTTATTTATTTGACAGAGCGAGCGATCATAAGGGCTCGATCCCAGAACCCTGAGATCATGACCTGAGCCAAAGGCAGAGGCTTAAACCTGTGGGCCACCCAGGCGCCGCTCACAGAATATTTTTTTGAACGCATCCCCAAGGGTTGAGATTTAACAAAATTAATACTTTCTACTGCTTCATCAGGAATATTTTTAAGTGATACTACCTTTTTTATTTTCCTTCTGTTTGAGTGTGTGCAGGTGAAGAAGAACAGGATTACCAAGTGGATTTTGGAGCAATTGCCTTGATCCACACTAAAGCTCTGGCATGAATCCACCATGACTTTGACAGCATTCTTATGATGTCAACATGATGAAAAAAGACAAGTAACATCTTAGTATTCATGTGAAAATATATTCAACCTCTCTGAGAGGCCCTTAGGGATGCTCAGGTGTTTAAGGACCATATTTTGAGAATGTTTAGTCTTCAAGTTTCTAATTTTACTATTGTATAACTAATACATCGTTACTTAGGAAATATTCACTCACAAATATTCTTCCTTGTGCCTGATTTCAGAATAAAGTAGGTATTACATTATCTTGAACAAATGTATCCCATGGATCTTATTACAGTTAAAAGTATAGCTTGTGAAAATTTTACATTCCTATTTTAAATGATTAGATTATTAAAATTTTCATATATGTTATAGTTTCTCTAAAAAATTATTGTATTAAACTAGCAAGATATTTCTAGAATATTAATAAGTAGTAATTTCTATATAGAGATAATTCTGCATTTGATTTAAAAATTTAATTTAACATCTAATTTAGTGTCTTAAATCTAAATGTAAACATCATACTAATATTATAAGTCTATTTAATTTCTCTGGGTTTCTTATAAACCATAAAATACCTATCTACGTTAAGAAGTACACATAAGGGCGCCTGGGTGGCTCAGTGGGTTAAAACCTCTGCCTCCAGCTCAGGTCATGGTCTCGGGGTCCTGGGATCGAGGCCCGCACTGGGCTCTCTGCTTTACGGGGAGTCTGCTTCCTCCTCTCTCTCTGCCTACTTGTGATCTCTTTCCCTGTCAAATGAATAAATAAAATCTTTAGAAAAAAAAGTACACATAAAAATATGTATAAGATATGCTTGGAATTTTTCAACTTTATGTTATATTTTTTCCTATTAATGTGGACACCTAAGAATAAGTTAATTTTATTAATTGGTCACAAATTTCCTTTTGAAACAAAATTTAGAAATTTAGATTCAGGAAGTCTGCATTACAAAAAATGATTCCTAACAGCATATTGTTAGAAACTATGATATCAAGGCACCTGGGTGGCCTTGTTAAGCGTCTGCCTTCAGCTCAGGTCATGATCCCAGTGTCTTGGGGTAGAGCCCCACTGCAGGCTCCCTGCTCAGCGGGAAGCCTGCTTCTCCCTTTCCCACTCCCCCTGCTTGTGTTCCTCTCTGGTTGTGTCTCTCTCTGTCAAATAAATAAAATCTTTCAAAAAAAGAAAGAAAGAAATTATACTATCTCTTTGGATAAAGCCAAATATTCCATATTATTTGTAGTCAACATCAAATTTTTAGATCTCACTCTGAAGTAAATGGCATGAAAATAAAATTTATATAAAAATAAACCAATAAGAACCTCTTTGCTGGGTACCTAGGTGGCTCAGTTGGTTAAGCATCTGCCTTCGGCCCAGGATATGATCCAAGAGTTCTGGGATTGAGTGCTGTATTGGGATCCCTCCTAAGCGGGGAGTCTACTTCTCCCTATTTTCTCCCCTCTGCTCATGCTCTGTCTTTCCCTCTCTCAAATAAATAAATAAAATCTTAAAAAAAAAAAAAAAGAACCCCTTTGCTTGCACTGAGGGGGAAATGAGTTAAAACAAAATAGGAGTGTGTGTGTGTGTGTGTGTGTGTGTGTGTGTGTGTGTGTAAAAATTATAGATCCTCTCTACTACAAGAATTAATATTAAAAGAAATTTTTTTAAAGATTTTATTTATTTTAGGGGCGCCTGGGTGGCTCAGTTGGTTGAGCGACTGCTTTCGGCTTGGGTCATGATCCTGGAGACCTGGGATCGAGTCCCACATCGGGCTTCCCGAGTGGGAAGCTTGCTTCTCCCTCTCTCAGTCCCTCTGCTTGTGTTCCCTCTCTCACTGTGTTTCTCTCTGTAATAAGTAAATGAATAAAAAAATAAAATAAAACAAAATAAAAAATTTTAAAAAAAGAGTTTATTTATTTTAGAGAGAGAGAGAAAACAAGCAGGGGGAGCAGCAGAGGAAGGAGAGGCAGGGTCCCTGCTGAGCAGGGAGCCCAATGCAGGGCTCCATCCCAGGAACCTGGAATCATGACCTGAGCCAAAGGCAGTCACTTAATGATTGAGATACCCAGGTGCCCCAAGACTTTGTATTTTTGCAATTAAGTTTCCATTTTTGCTTATTAAAATAGGGCCAAAAGAAATAAATGTCAAAATAAGAAGAATATTATTTAAAATCATAGAGCATGAATGAGCTCCACAGAGTCCAGAGCCACTAAAATTATATCCAAAATGTATCATATCCATGGACTGTTTTCCTAAGAAGAGGTTCCAAAGCTTTTATCATGGAGTTCAAGACACCAAAAAGCAAAGAACCAAGAATCTGTGTTTTAGAGTGGAGTACTTCTGTAAAACTGGGTAAATCATGTAATGTCAAAGGCCCATACTTGATAACGAAGCTGAACTCAGGTTATGACATGAACCATACATACCTAACGATACCTTAACAATTAATTGGGGAGTTTTGTTTATCAGTTTTTCTGCAATCTCCTTTAACTGGCTTTGTATTCTACATTACAATAATTAGGATCATTAAGAAGCATTTGTTCAGAAAATATCCTCATCTAAAATCTAAACATAATAATGGACATAAATCACTTATGGAAACATTTAAATACGAGACAAACATAAGGAGACTTTATTACCAGTTACATAGTATCAGCAGAGGGGGTTAAATAGGTTTACTATCACCCAAATGTCTCAGCATTCTTTAGGAAGTGTGACTCATGGCTTGTAACCCTTCTACTTGTCAGTAGTTCTGTAGTTTTAAAGCATCTTTGCAAGGTGATAATAAGTGACTTTGCAGTGTCATTTAGAGACTGAGAGTATCCTGGCCTTCATGTCTTATTTCACAAAGTTATAGATTTATATTATAATTAAAGTTGCTTATTTTTCTTTTTATTAGAATTCCTAAATTTGGGGGACCGGTGCCTGAGTGGCTCAGGTGTTTAAATATCTCCCTTCAGTCAGGTCATGATCCCGGGATCCTAGGATGGAGCCTCACATTAGGCTCCCTGCTCAGCAGGGAGTCTGCTTCTCCCTCTCCCTCTGCCTCTCACTGCACCTGCTTGTGCTATCTCTCCCTCTCTCTCTGTGTCAAGTAAATAAATAAAAATCCTTAAAAAATTCCTAATTTTGAAAGAAAAGAGAATTACAAATCTCAGTTTGTACCTTCATTTACCATGCCATCGGAAACACGCACATTCATAAGTGTACACATATATTCAGATCATTCAATACAATATCATTTTTCTTTGTTATGTTAGAATAGCCTCCTTCTACATTTTTTTGCTGCTAAAGATTTCCCTTCACAAACTCAAAATGATTTTTGCATTTCCAGATTTCACAAATATAGAAATATCCATAAGATGGTGCTGTATCTTTAATTTGGTCAGGCACTTGAATGTTAAAATACATCTTTTGCAAGTACGGTTAAAAGACTGGTTAGCATTTAACCTGTAATAAGTCTTATGCTGTAGAAATGTCAGTATAAGTGTAACCAGAATCTTTACATACTTATTTTTCAACTATCCCACAATTGCTAAAATGACCCCAAATTTAGTCACCAACTCTAGGTGACAAAAATAATTGAAATCCTCATTTCAATGGACATTTTCTAAAGAATAACCACTTCGTACATACCATGTGAGACAAATGAAGCAGGTGAATTATATACTGTATCAATTTCTACAAAGTTTAACAGTAGTCTTTAAAAGCCCTTTGAAACATCCAATTTGATGGAAATTAGAAATGGTATCACATGCAAGCACTTCCTTTCAAATGTTGAAGAACTATAGAGGAACTAACTTGTAATTTTCTCTATCTAGTAAGATTATTTACCTGGTAAGGGAAAGGTAATTTAAGATGTGCTAATTGTATAATGTATTTCTGATTTAGGGTGATGTAGTCAGGAGAAGTAATATTTCATATCCTATCTAATTACTGCTCATAGGCAGATTTAATAAAGAGAGTACTTAAAAATTGGTTAGAGGACCTTTTGTGTTTAAGATAAACAATCTTATGCCAAAGGAATAGAAACCATTGTAGGGGAGATGTGTTCCTGAAAGGAATGATTTGAAGTCATAAAGGGCAATAATACCTGTGTAGGTATATCTAAGGCAGGAACCAAGTCTCCTCAGCATAACCACATGGGAATCTCAAAGAAAATATTTACTGCTATAATTTGGAGGCATATTTAATTTTATTGATTGGCTTTTCTATCAATTGCTCAGATTTCTTTCTCCCTCTGAACAGTGCCATCTTTTGAATGACACCATCATTACACCTCTTAATCTAATATGATGCTATAGTTTTGTAGAAAACTTTAAATAAATTAGTAGTCATTATGAAGTACTGTACTAGTAAACAGAAGAGAGACTGAGACCAGCAGGTATGATCTATCCTGACAGAGGGCTGAGGGAAGCAGGTGGTGCTTGAGCAGAGATCATAGGATCAGCGTGAATTAGAAAGTGTCTTTCATAATATGTCTGGGATTTGCTTCAAAATTATCTGAGCAGGTGGTAGGGTGGATTGTGCCATAGATGAAATAAGATTAATATTGTTAGTATAAATATGTTTGATAATTTCAATAATAAGTATATGTATATATATGTGTGTGAACATGTATACGCCTAGATCTTTGTATGTTCTATTTTTTATAAAAAAAATCATTCAGGCTACACTGTTGAGATGACAACAGTACAAGAATAGGTGAAGGCAATGAAAATAGATGAAAAGAAATAATTGGAGAGAAATATAGGAGGTACAACGAAAGCAACTTAATGAAGAAATGGGTATTGCACAAAAATGAGAGGAAGCTGTTAAGGCCTCTCGAAGTTTTGAGTTTGTACAACATTGAACTGGAGAAATTATTTTATTTTTATTTTATCTATCTATCTATTTATCTATTTATCTATCTATCTATTTATTTATTTGTTTGTTTGTTTGTTTGACAGAGA
Source organism: Spilogale gracilis (assembly GCA_004023965.1). Classification (NCBI taxonomy): domain Eukaryota; kingdom Metazoa; phylum Chordata; class Mammalia; order Carnivora; family Mephitidae; genus Spilogale; species Spilogale gracilis. Next base: position 18,995 of record PITA01009841.1, read on the forward strand.
GAAACACAGTTAGAGAGGGAACACAAGCAGGGGGAGAGAGGGAGAAGCAGGCTTCCCACCGAGCAAGGAGCCTGATGCGGGGCTCGATTCCAGGTTTCCGGGACCATGACCTGAGCTGAAAGCAGTCGCTTAACCAAATGAGCTATCCAGGTGCCCCGAGAAATTCTTTTAATTAAGAAAATTGTTTTTAGCAGATTTTAAAAATAAAACTGTGGTCTTGGTTTTTCTCAAACCATGGAATCTTGAGCAATTCTGTCCTTTAATTTCTTTTTCTTTATTTGAAAAAAACACTCAAGTCCCTAGTAGAAAGCTAAATTCCTCCTTTTTAGTTTCTATTTCATCCAGAGTCTGGGGACCATAAAATTGGGTAAGTTTTTTTGAGTAGATTAAAATCAGCTCTAATACCCTGGATCCTGTCCAAAAAATCAGAATATCAGCTAAACTCATATTCCTGATGTTTATTTCCCTTATCTTAAAGAGTGTCCAAGTTAAGAATTGCAAACATGTGGTTTTCAAACAGATACAATAGGTTTTCAAGAAATAAAGCAAAGAAATCATTATGAAAATCTACAGCAAGAATAATGAGAAAATTGATCTTCTTTCATTCAATACTAGGGTTAGTTTATAACTCTTAACATACTACTGATACTGATAGATTAATTAGATTCATAATAGGAGGCCAAACATGGTTCAGGATTAGGAGTAGCTATTAAGGGATTTTTAGCTGCGACAGAAGGGGTTTCACTCAAAACCCTCACTGGAGACTATCTGCCACAGGGTGAAGCACTCACTACAATGAAGGGTGCTTAAGTAAAATTTATTGCTTCCAGACTGTTAGTCAGTTTCACGGTGATGATATAATACTGTTCAAATGTTCCCATTTAATATTTTAACAGGAAAGTTTGGAGCTGGTGTAACCCTTTACCTACACCACCAAAAATTTTCTCGGAAAATCATTGGAGAAGTTTGGGGATAGAAGGCAGTCTGTGTTATGATAAAATATAGAGCCAGTTAAATAACATCTCTAGTCCTTGAATTTTTCTGTGATGATGGAGGGAATAAACTGCCCACCTAACCCAAACCAAACCAACCACGGTCATGACCTGAATCCTAAGTAATTTAGTAAGATGTCTCACTTGGTTAGATCTTACTTTGTGGCAAAAAGAGAAGGAAAAAGGACAAAAGGTAAATGGACATTTTCTGTCTATAGTGACCCAACTTTAAAATCCCCAAATGCTCATTCATCTGTTTTCTGAATTATCTGTATTTTATAAATAAAACTCAAATTTTTAAACTACAGAACAAATATTAAGTTCAACTATTTTCCCATTAATACAAAACGTACTCTGAGGCAGAAAGTATCCTAGTAAAAGATGGCAACAATATTCTCATTTAAGGTGACAATTTACAGACTGTTAGTTTGGATGCCGTTAGTTGGGTGGTGGGACAGGAACCAGACACCCTCTGAACAGCATATCCCATACAAGTCTGCTATAAGAGGAAGCGACTTCCTAGACTTTACTTCCCTAATGATAAACATGCTTTGTGTTTCTGTCATTTACAAACTGAGAATACTATTTGAAAAAAATTCACTTTAATTTCTCTTGGCAAATATTTAATGAGCACTCATTGCACATAAGGTACTGTTCTAGGTAGTGAGAAATAGCAGGAGAGAAAATAAGTCTTAAAAGAGAAACTTGCGGGTGCCTGTGTGGCTCAGTTGGCTAAGCTACTGCCTTAGGCTTCAGGTCGTGATCCCGTAGACCTGGGATGGAGCCCCACATCGGGCTCCCCACTTGGTGGGAAGCCTGCTTCTCCCTCTCTCACTCCCCCTGCTTGTGTTCCCTCTCTAGCTGTGTTTCTCTCTGTCAAATAACTAAAATCTTAAAAAAGAAAGAAAGAAAGAAAGAAAGAAAGAAAGAAAGAAAGAAAGAAACTTGCATTTCCATAACACTTTTACCATATTCAAAGAGATTTGATAGCTATCATTGCATTTTATTTTTCACAATAGTTTTATAAGGAAGACACAGAGGGATTAAATAATTTGCCAAGGTTTGTTCTTTAATTGGTTAAAATATTCCTTTAATTCCAGACCCATAAATTCCTCCTGATTATCATTCATCCTCCAACCAATTATCTTTGCCTAGATATCTGAAAATAACTGAATGACTGGTAGTGTGGTTTAGCCTCTGTAGCCATATTGTCAAGAGTTCATATTCTTTCTGACATTTGGGGGCTGAATAACCCACCACCCTAAAACTCAGGGGGATGAACAATAATCAACTGTTCTTTCTCGCCTGTCTGTGGGTTTACCTGACCTAAGCTGGATTGTGCTCTAAATTCCAGGTTGATTTCAGGATGGCCCCACCTGTCTTTCATCAAGTCCATTTCATTGTGATAGCAGAGGCATTGGAGAAGAACCCATCCCTGCTTGCATATACTAAGCCCTCTACTTGTGTTATACCTATTAGCATCCCATTGGCCAAAGTAAATCTTAGAAAGACTTTGGCCAAACCTGCAGTTTTTCTAAGTAAAGGGCCAGGGGAGTTCACTCTCTCCAACATGAGGCCAAAGACAGTTATAGTACCAAACCAAGTATCAATGGGGTGGGAAAGTAAAGAAGGAGGAGAGTGAATTTTTTAAACAATCATTTAATCTACCACGGTAGCCCTAATATGCCTTACCTCAGCTTCTCTTTATGAAAAACCCACTTAAGGTTGCCGTGAGAATTCAACAAAATGGCTAGGATGCTTTTTGCATGGTGAGTTCTGGGTAAATAGTAGGCACTATTTCTGTATGTCTTTGCCCACCTCCAGGCCTCTCCTACCCATCTGTTTTCTCTCAGACCCATTCCTTTTTCCTAAGAAATCACATTTGTTTGATACAGGACAATAGGTTTATACTTGAGTGAGGCTAGCTCTAGTGATCATATCAATATATGACTCATCTGTAGGGAAGAATTATCAGGCAAGTCAACCAGATTTCTTCTTATTATTTAAGGCATATCTCCTCGTTCAGCTTTTTGGTCCATATGAGATTGCTAGCATCCAAAATGCAGTTTAATGAAGTAAATATCCTTATTTATATTTTTTCTAAATTTTCTGTTATAGGGGGTGCCTGGGTAGCTCAGTCAGTTAAGCATCTGCCATTGGCTCAGGTAATGATCCCAGAGTCCTGGGATCAGGCCCCACATTGGGCCCCTCAGTGGGGAGCCTGCTTCTCCCTCTCCCTCTGCAACTCTCCCAGCCCATGTGCTCATCCTCTCTCTGTCAAATAAATAAATAAAATCTTTAAAAAAATAAACTTTCTGTTATAGATGAATTTCCTTTTCAAAAGGAATTATAATGGAGATAACTCAATCTGGGTGACACCACCTCTGTGAAGTCTTCTTTTCTTTCTTTCTCTGTGACTGTCAATATATTTTTCTAAACCTTTGCTATGGCAGCACCTAACTGTATGTGACATTTTTTTTACTCCTGTCTCACCAAGTGAAATCTTTTAGGAAACAGTTTCTTATTCCTGTCTCTTTCCTAACACAGTACATGACACAAGGTAGATGATCAATTAAACTTGGTCAATAGAATTAGGATAGGACATAAATGGAACCTAGCAAAGGATCATTGAGTTTCACTTCTGCCCCACTTCTGGTTTTTTTTTTCTTAAAGATTTTATTTTACTTATTTATTTTTTTATAAGATTTTATTTATTTAACAGAGAGATACAGCAAGAGAGGGAACACAAGCAGGGGGACGGGGAGAGGGAGAAGCAGGTTTCGCGCCAAGCAGGGAGCCCAATGCGGAGCTTTATCCCAAAACCCTGGGATCATGACCTGAGCCGAAGGCAGCTGCTTAACAGCTGAACCACCCAGATGCCCCAAAGATTTTTATTTTTTATTTGAGATAGAGAGTGAGAGAGAGCAAAAATGTGTGTGTGGGGGGGGGGAGGTACAGAAGGAGGCTCCCTGCTGAGCAAGGAGCTTGATGTGGGGCTCGATCCAAGAACCCCGGGATCATGACTTGAGATGAAGGCAGATGCTTAACTGAATGAGCCACCCAGGTGCCCCTCTACCCCACGTTTAAAAGCGATGTTCACTAAAGTCATTAAAACCACAATGACACAGTCCTACATACTCATGTGAATTAAAACTAAAAGGACCAGAGGATGTGGGGCATTGGAAGTGAGAATGTGAGAATGTAAAACGGTACACTTTGAACAATTGTTTGGAAGTTTCTTATCCGTTTAGACATATAATTACCATATAAACCAGTAATTCTATTCCTAAGTACGGATTTACCTTAGAGAAATGAAAACCCATGTCCACACAGAGACTTGTAAATGAATGCTTAGATCAGGATTATTCACAATAGCCAAAAGCTAGAAGCTATCCAAATAAATAGGTGAATGAGGAAAAAATAATGTGGCAAATGCCTACAATTTATTACTACTCAGCAATAAAAAGGAGCGAACTACTATTACCGGCAACATGGAAGAATTTCAAAAATACCACGATGAGTGAAAAAAGCCAGACACAGGTACATACGTATAATTCTATTTATATAAAAGTATGGAAATTGCAAACTAACCTGTCATAACAGAAAGTAGTTTCTTGGGATCAGGAGCAGAGGGAGAGATGGATTGTGAGACGCCATGGGGAATGTTTGGGGGTTACTAAAACATCCTCCGTGTTTTGAGTCATAATAGTAGTTTCACAGATGCATATGTATGTCAAAGCTCAACTAATCATATAGTTTATATGGATGTAGTTCATTATTTGTAAGTTACAACTCAATAAAATTGATTAAAAAATTAAGTTTTCCAAAAGGCATGGAATAAAATGACCTATAGAGAATTAACATTTAATTGACAGATGATATTCATTGCAAAATAGAAAGAAATACTGCTGAAGTCATGTAAATACAGTAGTCTCCCCTTACCTGCAGTTTCGTGTTTCTCGTTTCAGTTACCTCTGTCAATGGGCATCTGGAAGCAGATGATCGGCCCAAGAAATTGACGAATCTGCGGAAGGTCAATAGTAGCCTCGTTCAGACATGATGCCTGAGTCATCCTCCCTGTTTCATCTCCTCACATGGTCATTTTATCAAATCTCACATCATCGCAAGAAGGGTGAGTACAGTACATCAAAACATTTTTGAGAAAAAGAGCACATTCACACAATTTTTTTTATGGTGGATTTTTAAAAATTGTTCTATTTTATTATTAGTTATTGCTGTTCATCTCTTACTATGCTTAATTTATAAATTGAACTTTATCATAGCTTTGTATGTATAGGGGACAAAGTATATATAAGGTTGAGTTGTTTTGTTTTTTTAGATTTTATTTATTTGACAGAGAGAAACACAGCCAGAGAGGGAACACAAGCAGGGGGAGTGAGAGAGGGAGAAGCAGGCTTCCTGCCGAGCAGGGAGCCCCATGTGGAACTCGATCCCAGCTCTCCGGGATCATGACCTGAGCCCAAGGCAGCCCCTTAACCAACTGAGCCACCCAGGCGCCCCCTAAGGTTCAGTTTTATACAGGGGCAGTCACTGGCAGTCTTGGCACATATCCCCTGAAAATGATGGGGGAGGGGCACTTTATAATAGACTGCAGTTAGTCTCTTAGTTTAGGCACTGCTGATCCACAAAGGCATTGTTTTTTGTTTTTTGGGAAAGAATTTTCAGGTGTAAAATTAAATACTAGAGGTAGTACCTATAATCTCATTAAAATAATGGGAAGTACTGACCAAAAAAAAATGAATTAAACATTTCATACACAGTCTCCAGAATTCAAAGAAGGTCCTCATGAGGTCATGGTAAAGCATAAGTGCTGACAAAAGCTAACAAAATTCAGACCCAGTTTAGTGCATCTTTGAGGAGACTGTTACTGGTTTCTAATTGCTTTCCCTCTTACCATTGGCACACTTGAATCTGCAAGTTGATCTTACATTTGTTTTTTCTTCCCTGCATATGAAGTTTACAAAGCACAGAGTAGAGTTTCAAGGGTCAGTTTCCAAAATAAACTCAATTTTTCCGTTGTCTAACCAAAAGTCACCCCTAATTTAGTCTATTAGTTCCAACTAATTTAACTTTTTCAACTTGAATATTCCAAAGAACAAATAAAGAATCATAGTGAACAGTCATTTTAACAATAAACAGTGAGATTTATAACAGTAAACAGTGAGATTCTTTGAATTTCGAATGGACTGCATATTTGGGGATTTTTCGCTGAGAAACATTGCCATATACATAAATAAATTTTCCTCTGGCAGACATATACCACCACACACAAATTTTCAAGAGCTGGAATTGGGAAGAAAAAATGAAGAGTTAGTGGGAAAATACTAAGTAATCATAATTTTTAGTTAGTTGTCTATTTTCCAAATCTCTCACAACTCATACTTTTCCACAATGATAAAGCATGTAGGGAAATACAAGGAAGTTTGCAGCATTTTGCGTATATAGCAAAGTACTATTAACATTCCCCCCCATCACTATCAAATGTTTATTTGAATTCTAGAGTTTGTATAATAAGATATCCACATGGTAGTGTCCTGAAGACAATAACCATTGAATTCAAATGATGGATGGAATACTGACTGGAAATATAGACTGACTGGAGAATAACATTAAACCCAGGAGCATTGCCGTATATACAATGGTGAAAATGTGTAGTACAGACCAGGCATGGTATTAAGAACTTTATAATTTTTTTCACTTGATCCTCACAAAACCCCCATTAAGTATTCTCTATTATTATGCCAATTTTATAGCCCAAGAAATTGAGACTTGGAAATATTAAGTAACTTCTTCATGGTTGCTCAATTGCAAAGTAACAAAGCTGGAATTTGAATGTAGATAGTCTAACTCAGGAACCCAGTCTCTTAACATCTATGAGTTGCAAATACTTCAATATAGAGAGGAGGTGAAAGGTAACTGTCTCCAACGTTTAGATAAAGAATGGCAGAAACTAGGTACCCATTCCTTAGAAGATCTTAAATGAACCAGGGGTAGCATTAGGGGATTCCAGATAGCCTTCCCAGAGGAGGTAATATCTGAACTCACAACTAATCACTGAATAATTTTCTTGTCAATTTTTAAAATGTGGCCAAACACCTGTGAAGCAAGAGATACAGTAGATGTGAAATATTGCTTGTAGCAGGGCTTGGGTACAAGCCTATGGTCCAGGGACACAGCAACTAAATAAATTCTTAGTAGCCTGAAATTTGAGATTTGTTAAAATATGTTAAACATGTTTCTGGAGAGCAAACTAACTAAATATTGATGAACAAATAATGAGAAAAAAATCCCAAGTAAAGTAAAAGTAATGGAGTACTACTTACATGAATTGGAAATCAAATGCATTTTGAGAGGTTAGTGATTTGAAGATGAAAGCTACAAAAGTATTGTTAGTTTGACTTTTGAAAATACACATTAGTTTTGAATTATTTTTCCTCCAGTGTACATTTCCTTGATTTCCAATATTATTCTGTATTTTTAAAAGGGTAATAATTTCAGAATATTTAACATAACATGAAAATTGTACTGTCTCGAGGTGCCTGAGTGGCTCAGTTGGTTAAGCCCCTGCCTTCAGCTGAGGTCATGATCCTGGAGTCCTGGGATCAAGTCCCATATCAGGCTCCCAGCTCCGTGGGGAGTCTGTTTCTCCCTCTGACCTTCTCTCCTCTCATACTGTCTCTCACTCACTCTCTCTCAAATAAATATATAAAATCTTTTTTAAAAAAAGAAAATTGTACTGTCTATTCATTAAAATACAGTATAATTAATAATGCATTTATTTTAATTTAATTTTTATTTGTCTTATTGTTTTTCATTTAGACAAAACTATCTTAGATTAGAATCATCTCATTTTTCTTTCTTAGAAGCCTACTTCCTATGAAGGACAGTTCTGAATAGAAGCCCTATGGTGGCCTTATACTAATCTAAAAGAGAAAAGGACTCAGAAACCACTGGGTATATCTCTTGGCTTTGTACTACAGTCAAGCTCTACTTATATTAGCAAAAGAAAGTATGAGAAAGAAATCTATTGTTTTATTTGCTAATCTGGAACAAAAGACCAAACTAGTGCAAACAAGTGGAAGATTTTCCTAAAAAAATGGTATCTAAGAAGTCTTTAATTCTTTGAAACCTTCTGGAATATTGGTCAGGATATCCCCCAAGATTTTTATGACCTAAAATCCTTCTGGCTAAAATACAGTAATTTATAAGGTCAAGCAAACTGGATAAATGGCACTCTGGTCAGAGAATGAACCAAAGCTCTCTTGATATGGAAGCCAATTCACACAGAATCCAATTCAAAAATCCAATTCAAACTGGCTTAAACAGTAAGAAATTTTATTGGCTTATATGACTGAAACTCCAGAGGCCCAACTTCAGGTCTGTTTAATTTTGTAATTCTGGTTCTGTGTCTTTCGTAGTTCTTCCCTGCTTTCGGGTTTTTCCTTAGGCCGCTCTCTACACAGTAGTGAAAATGCTATATTGCACATCACCTCTTACTACACCGGAGAAAGAAAAGAGGCAGAGAAACCAAAGATGCTTCCCCAACCAACCCTCCCCCCAAGAAATCTTTAGGAAATCTCTTCCAATTAGCCAGAATTTGGTCACATACCCACTTACGAATGAATCTTGCAGCCTAAGGTGTGCCATGTGCTGATTGGCTTAGGCCTAGATCCCTAAACCAATCACTAGAATTCACCTTTATTCTTAGACCAATCAGGTCAAGCCCCGGAGAAGAAGGGATAGTCACATGATCAAAGAGAGGGTTTTGCTAGGAAGGAAGAAAGAGACCCAGACTGGTAGGACTAATAAACGTCATCAACCATAAAACTATCAATATAATCAACTAAACGTTCAATGGCATTTTGAAGAAATTAGTGGAAAAACAAACTCCTAACAAGGCATGGTGTAGGTATGGTCAACAGAAACCCTGAATGGTTCGGTCTCTAAACTGCCCAGGGATGAAAAGGAATAGTTAATAATATTCATGACTCTATGATGGGAAGAATCTGCCTTCCTTTTTAGTTCCTCTACATCTTGGGATTTCCAGCTCAACCTAAAACTGTTTTGAATACTATTCCTGGTTATAACATTTCTCTTTTCTCTCTTCAGTTTTTGCCATAAAAATATATATGGATATATAATATATAGATTCATGATTAGATGGCTGAACATACATACTGCATGCTATTATGGCAAAAATCACACATACACATACATATTTGATCTTTGTGGGATCAAATATTAAATATTTGATATATAATTATAAATAAATATATATATAATATTTATATAAATATATATAAATATATAATATCAAATATTACCTTGCCCAAGGTCACATACCAGTTGAATAGGAGAGTTAAGATGCAAACTCAAGACAGCAAGAGACTGTTTTCATCCTAGACAATCCCTACTGCCTTATGGAATACTTGCTTCTTCACTTTGGGGCCTACTCTTCCTTTTTGCCTACACTTATTTCCTCTTACTTCTGGAATTTATTCTAATGTTTTCATTATTATCCTTCTCTTTTAATGAGTTCCTCAAAGATCCCCTGACCACAGGGCAACCTTCTACTGGTTTTCTTTTCTGCTATTAAAGATCTGTTTCCCCACTGATTTGATTCTGCCTATTACAAGCTTCTATAACTGTTCTTCAATGTTAAGTTTTTGCTCTCTTATTTTGGGGAGTTTATTACAAGTGTTCTTCTTGTATCTTCTAAATCAGAGCCTAAGTGTTCATGCATGGACTTACTTTCTCTTTTAGCTTTATATTAATGTATTGGTTTCAAGTTAATGGTATTTGTTATATAATTTTTAATAGCATTTAATAGGCAACTACTTGTTTCTCTGTAACATCCTTAAGTATTTTAATATACCATTATTCTTCTAGTTGTACTTTTGATTTCATTGTATTTCTTATATTACTTTTTGAATGTATTGTTCATTAAACATTTTTCCTGTATTTTGTCTAATTGTACTGCATTTCATATCATGATGTTCAAAATTTTTAGCCATTTTTTGACTGAAATAAACTAGGACTGCAACAGGAGGAACCAATAATAAATAAACTCAGTAGATTTCTATTTCTATTTATACCATAAATGCTAATCATTTTTATTATTTTATTTCATAATATGGTATCCTCATTAAAGTCACTAAATTTCTTGAGGAAATTACATTTGAATTTCCATATATTTTTACAAAAGAGGCAGGTTAATTGAAGCTGTAATCTAATCAGGCAGAGATTCTGGCTTATTGTATTACTGCTTTTCAGTGTGTATCTAGAGTCCAAGTCTAGCTGCAGCCTGAATGAGGTTTTTTGTTCATATTAGGAAAAAAACCTTCTCTTTCTCACACGTACATTCATCCTGACAGACAACCTGACAGACAAGTCCTGGGCAACAATGAATGTGAGTGGCCCTCCCTAGAGCTATGTATAACCAACCATACACCCTCGCTGGAAGAGAGACCACATCAATGTTCCTATTTATTTCAGTGAACTTTTCCCTGGCCATTGCTCAGCCAGCACAGAAAAGTACTAAAGTAATCTGACATGATTCTTTGAATTCTTTGCAACCAATAAGCAGGTATGCTTATAACAAAATAAGAAAATAACTTGATCTTTTGACTTTCTTGGCATCTGAGGTTCTACTGAGTGCCAGTGAATCTTGCCATTTATCATATTCTTGCCATTTATCAGAATGGTTTTATCAGATTTAGCAGAATCTTGCCATTTATCAATTTAAGCCCAAATTTCTCCTATTTTAATATTTTTGAATGTAGTGTTTCAACACTCTCTAGAACAATATTAAATAACGTTTTAACTGCCAAATGTAATGGCTAAATTGCAAAATTTTACTATACTTTTTTAAGATATCACATTCCTAATGATATAATAATGTTAATGTCATATTTTAATTAGAAGAGTCATGTTCTCCATTTGGCATTTTCTTGATTAGCATTGAAAAGGATAAGACAAAGTAGATGTTTAAGGCTATTATTTTAAACGTTTTTGGGGCGCCTGTGTGTTTCAGTCATTAGGTGTCTGCCTTCAGCTCAGATCATGATCCTGGAGTCCCAGGATCGAGCCCCATATCGAGCCCCACATTGAGCCCCATATTGGGCTCCCTGCTTGGCGGGAAGCCTGCTTCTCCCCCTCTCACTCCCCCTGCTTCTGTTTCCTTTCTAGCTGTGTTTCTCTCTGCCAGATAAATAAATAAAATCTTAAAAAAAAAGAAAAGTCCTAGGGGTGCCTGGCTGGCTCAGTCAGTAGAGCATGCTCCCCTCTTGAACTTGGGGTCAAGAGTTCAAACCCCATGTTGGGCCTAGAGTTTACTTAAAAAAAAATTCTTACACTTGAAGAGTAACTAAAAATCAGTTGGGTTTGTTTGGAAGGGGAAATGAGGATATGCATATGCTTTATTATTATTATTTTTAAGATTTTATTTTTTATTTATTTGCCAGATGCAGCGAGAGAGGGAACATAAGTGGGGAGAGTGGGAGAGGGAGAAGTAGGCTTCCTGCTGAGCAGGGAGCCCAATGCAGAGCTCAATCCCAAGACCCTGGGATCATGATCTGAGCTGAAGGTAGACGCTTAACGACTGAGGTACCCAGACACCCCAGCATGTGCTTTATTTTAAGCGAGATTTATGATATCTTACAGTGAAGCAAAAAGCAATCATTTGTAACATGCAATGAGATAGAACATTTTTTAACAAGTGAAAATTATTAGAAAGAATTTGGATAAAATTATAGAAAGAAAACTTCAGATAGTAATCTCAATCATAAGAGAGGTACAAAATATTATGGAGAATCCCAAAAATAAAGGAGAAATCATGTGTGTGTAGCATGTACACATACGTGTGGTTAAGTTCAGAAGTACTGTTTAAGTTTTATCTTAAAATATATGTTGAGTTGTTAATATTTCATCATTTTCTTTCATTCTCTTTGCCTAATTTCCATTAAAAATATATATGGAAGACAGAAGAAATGCTACAAATTATTCTTGCTATTATCAAATGTCCATTTTCACCACATTTGTTGTTTTTCACCCTTGATGAGTATTATATATTTTATGTAATTTGGGGTTAAGTTGGAATAAAATTTTGAGAGTAGTAAGCCTTTATATCTATTACCCTTTCTTTTACAAAGCATGGAAATGAGATGAGATTAAAATGTAACTAACCACTACATTCACAAATATTTTCAATTTTTGAATAAAGTTCAGATGAGTAACTAGTTTGATCAATAAAATTAGTTCAGGGCACACCACCAATATGTATTCATAACCAAAATTCAAGCTAATCACAACCATGAACTCACAAGCCAAAAAGTTTGTTAGTAAGCAAATGAAAACTAAAATGTTGGAGAATAAGGTAATCTAGAATCAAAACTGAGTACCCCAAACTTCAAATGAACATAAATCTAAGTAATTTAATTTAATTTTATTTTTTAAGATTTATTTCTTTAAGTAATCTCTATATCCAACATGAGACTTGAGCCTACAACCTTAAGATCAAGAGTTGCACCCTCCACCAACCGTGCCAGCCAGATGACCCTCAGTAATTTTGTATCTTAAACAACTTATAAATGTGCAGCCTGACTATAGCAAGTTGAAGTATATACATAGTTTTAATTTCTATATATTATAGATAAAAACTGATGTACTAAACAGGAGCTGCTCTGGATAAAAGTGTGCCAGCATATTAAGGGGCCAAATGACAAAATGAGCACAAAATAAATAGAGATGAGAGCTTGTTATTAGAACTTCACATGAAGGAGTAGGGACCAAGCATGTTATCGAGTGAAAACATCAGCTCCAGATAGTCAATGGCATCTTGAAATTTCTCAGAAAATTGATATTTCTTTCTACTGTAATGCTGCCTAAGAGCATCTACAAAAAAAAATGTAGAAAAAAATAAGCATTTGATAATAGAAAGAATTACTAACCTGTAGAATTTCTTCAGTCATATATATATATATATATATATATATATATATATGTATATTTTTAATGGAAAGTTAGCAGAGAATGGTGTTCTCTATGAACTGTCTACCAAGCCCTGTATCTAAGAGATGTTAGGATAGAAACACTGAAACACAATGTTTAGTTTTCTTTCCTTCATTTCTCAGTAGAATATCTATTTCTTTCTTTCTACCTTGATGAATTTGCTTGGATATCCCAGAAAGAAATTTAAAGGCTTCCCAAGACTTACCTCTTTTTAGTGCAAAGCTAAGAGCAAGATCTGAACAGATACCATTGTTTTAACATTTAGTAATTTTTTCTAGGGAGACAGGTTTTTCCAATCTGTTGTCTACTTATTTCTGAAGAAATTTTCCATGAAAATGTGCGTGTTTAAAGTAATTCAGTAGGGGAAGCCTGCTGGCTATTTGCTAAGAGTCCAAGCAGAATGGTATTCATCTTGGCAATTCATTGGGGATTGGAGGTTGGTTCTCAGATTTACAAGCCTAACAACTTGATAGGGTAATTAAGAATGGACTCTTCTTTGAAAGTGTACTAACAATGATCATACTGAGAGACTCACATGTATAATCAAATGCTTATTATTTTACAAGGAGAAAAATAATAATGCACGTTAAAATTTCTTGCACCTTTTTAAAGCATTGGATGCTGACTGTTAAGGGAAAGCCATTTATAATCAACAATTTGGAATAAGCATGGAATTAGAGCAAAGGGAGCTGTGTTGGAGAAATATAATTAGAAACAAATTCCTCTCCAAGCCCAGAAAGCCTTACCACAAAGGTAGAAGAGAAGGCAAACAATTTTATTATGAATAAGCAGTAAATGGCAATGTAATACACATCACAGGCAATCCACCAAAGAGACTGGAAAAACAAAATGTCTCACTCTTGTACAGACAAGCAGGCACAATCCATTATATAAATGTTTTCAAGATGAACAATATTTCTTAAGGGCACAGCACCACTGTCACACATTAAGTACATCCTTAATTAACCTGATAGTTGAGATGACCATCTGTGTTAGCTAACTGGCTTAGCCAAAAGAAAAAAAATTCTTATATCTTTATGACAGGAAGCAGTTTTGCCACTTGGAATGAGACACTCAACTGAAGTTAAGCCACTAACCTCCCACAGAAACTAGGAAATAGGAGTGTTATCTGTTTTGATTATTACATTTTCAAAGAGATGATTCCTAGGTCATTGAGAAAGACATTTCTAGCTCTTAAAACTAGCAAGAGGCTCATCTCACTTTTTGGTTTTAAGATTTTATTTATTTATTTATTTGAGGGAAAGAGAGAGAGTGCGCATGTGCATGAGTGTGAGGGAGCAGAGAGAGGGATTAGCCGACTCCTTGCTGAACAGGGAGCCCTACATGGGGCTCAGTCCTAGGGAACCGAGATCAGGACCTGAGCCAAAGGTGGAGCCTCAACCAACGTAACTATCCAGGCTCCCTAAGGTTTATTTAGTTTTTTAAAAAAGACTATGTACTATACAATCTCACTTATATGTAGAATCTAAAACAAACAAACAAAACACACACACAAAACCCTACAAAACAAAAAACATAAAAAATCATGAGTTTATGGATACAGAGAAGGGATTAGTGGTTGCCTGAAATAGGGGATGAAGGCTGAGAGGGCAAAATGGGTATAGGGGGTTAAGAAGTACAAGCTTCTAGCTATAAAGTAAATAGCTCACAGGGATATAATGTATGGCATGGAGACTATAGTTAATAATACTGTATTGCGTATTTGTGAGTAGATCTTAAAAGTTTTCCTCGCAGAGAGAACAATTTGGGGCGCCTGGGTGGCTCAGTGGGTTAAGGCTTCTGCCTTGGGCTGGCTCAGGTCATGATCTCAGGGTCCTGGGATGGAGGCCCGCATCAGGCTCTCTGCTCAGCGGGGAGCCTGCTTTGTCCTCTCCCTCTGCCTGCCTCTCTGCCTACTTGTGATCTCTGTCAAATAAATAAATAAAAGAAAAGAACAATTTGTAACTATGTATGCTGATGGATATTAATTAGATTTAGTGCAGTGAACATTTCACAGTATATACAAATAGCAAATCGTTATGTCATACACCTGAAACTAATACAATGTTTCATGTCAATTGTATCTAAATAAAAAAATAAAATAAAAGACATATATATTTCGAAGAGGAGAAAAAGAACTTAGAAACTTTCTAAGTAAATTTTCTAAGAGGAAGTAGGAGAGTTCTCATATTTTCAACAGTGAAAATTAAGCCTCTTATTTTTTATTTGTTTTTACCCATAGAGATACAATATTCCAATGCTTAATTTACATCAGACATGTGTTGGCCTGATTCCTTTTTTCCCCCCTAGATACCTGATTTTCGCATTCTCTCTCTCCCCCCACTTCCTTGTTCTTACTCTCTCTCACACTGTCCCTCTGTGTGTCTGTCATTAAATCCTTTCTCCATTCATTAACACAGGCTTCCTCTAAATATGCTATTTGACTCAATCAAGTTACCATTAGCCAGGAGAGCCATTCAATCTCTGAGGCAAATCTCCTTATTGTTGCTTCACATGTTCATTTCAACGTTTGTCACTTAAAGCAAGTTCATTTCCCCTTCTTCCAAATGTTGGAAAGGCAGTTGTAGCTATATGTAGAAAATCTAACAGCACAGAGTTTACCTGGAAAAGTGCACCCCTAGAGCAGGCACTCAGCAACTATTGCTGATTGACTGAGGAACCCCATTAACTGAAAGGCTAGCATTGCTTCCATTCCAGTTGGGCGGCTTTCTGTGCAAAGCAGTATACTGGTATTTACAGCAAGCGCTCACATTTCCCTTTTCTGCTGGAGGGAAGGAAACCTGTTCTGTACTTCCCTTTGAGGTGGTCTGACTGGTCTAATAGTTAAATTGACATAAGACAGATTAACAGGAAAAAAACAAAACAAGTTTAATTTTGTATGTACAGGAGCCCATCAAAATGCAGTGCTCAAAGAAGTGACCAAAGTAGATGTCTTTTATGCCTTTTATACAAACCATAAATTTGTGAAGAATTGACCCGAAGAAGTCTGGGCTTGGGGTAGTTAATTATGAAGAAGAAACAAGGTTTGTCTATATAGCCTTCTCAGCCTGAAATTTCCTGTCTCTGGTGATAAGGATGTTTTCCTTCTTCCCAGAGGGTATCTTTTACATGGAGATTTGTTTTCTGCTTTTAGGGGGACAAAGGAGGGTCAGAAGCAGTTCAGAGTGTCCTTACTGTTTCTTAACTTTGACTCAAAATAATCAATGTGTCGGGGCACCTGGGTGGCTCAGTCCTTAAGCCTCTGCCTTTGGCTCAGGTCATGATCCCAGGAGTCCCAGGATGGAGCCCCACATCTAGCCCCACATCGGGCTCCCTGCTGGGCGGGAGGCCTGCTTCTCCCTCTCTCACTCCCCCTGCTTGTGTTCCTTCTTTGGATGTGTTTCTCTCTGTGAAATAAATAAATAAAAATCTTTTAAAAAAATAATAATGTGGGGTGCCTGGGTGGCTCATTTGTTGAGCGGCTGCCTTCGGCTCGGGTCATGATCCCGGAGACCCGGGATCGAGCCCCACATCGGACTCCCTGATCGGCAGGAAGCCTGCTTCTCCCTCTCTCACTCCCCTTGCTTGTGTTTCCCTCTCTGGCTGTTTTTCTCTCTGTCAAATAAATAAATAAAATCTTTAAAAAAAAATAATAATGTGTCAAATGGCATATTAGGGGTGGTGGTACATATTTGGCTACCTCTCACTGTTAAAGAAACTAGTAGCATTAAGCAACCAACAGCATTACTAAAATAATGACTACATTTATATTTAATTATGTGTGATTACTTTTTAAACTTGCTTAAGGCATCTCTACAATCAACGTGGGGCTGGAACCTAAAACCCCAAGATCAAGAGTCACCTGCTCTACTAAGCCAGCCTGCATCCCTTTTTATGAGTACATTTCAAATGGAAACATTCCAATTGGCTTGTGAATCATTATTCAACCTCTTGAGATTTACCTGGGCTTGCATAACCACTTTGTTGTGAAAATTTAGAATACATAGAAATCCTGCGGTTGAACTAGACAAGGGCGCCCTATTCGACAACTCTTTCCCCACTTGTACACCCAGCTATTTTATTAGCATGTTCATTGCTGTGGGTCTGTTACTGCTTTGGGTGCCATGAGACATACTCAAATTAACATGTGTGTAGGAAAACTTTGCCTTGATTCCCTAGGGCTTGATTCATCCGAAATCACCTTTGGAGGCAGCCTGGCTTATCTATCACCACTGATTTAATAAGGAACGATCACTACTCTTAAGAGTAGAAACTGAGCTGCTTTGTTGTGCTTCTTGCCTCAAAAGCATCTTCCTCAAATAAGGTAGTTTATTCTGGATAACTTAGAAAACAAAGAGAGAATTAATACTGCTATCTTTAAACAGATCCTAAATTAGTAACCCAATGTCATATTTCTGCAAGATATTCTAGTAAGACCGTTTTTATAAGACCACTACCAAGTGCATTTATAGATTTAGAAAAGAGAGTCAAAGCATACACGTACACATGCACACACATGTCGGGGAAGGGGGAGGGGGAGAGGGACAAGCAGATTCTGTGCTGACCATGGAGCTCTCTGGGAGGCCCAATCTCACTGATCCTGAGATCACGACCTGAGCCCAAATCAAGAGTGGGATGCTAAACCTACTGAGCCACCCAGGTATCCCCAATTTGCTTTTTTTATGTCAAGATTTTGTATTGTTTACCAGATAATAAATAACAATTTATTTTCAAAAAAATCCACAAAAATCCCCACCTTCTCAATATTATTTCCTGCATTTTTATAAACTTTTCCTCATTTGGTATATATTTTCTTCAGATTCAAATGTGGCAGAGATGTTTCACAGGGAACAACTTTCCTGATATGAAAGACGAATGCAAGGCATTCTCTACCTGGAGATTATAAAACGTCATAATCTCAAAGTGGGAAAGACAATGGTCGCATAAAATCTAAGAGACCTGAGAATGGATCCATTGTTGTCAATGACCAGATCAGTGAGTTTAAGTAAATTATTAATCCTTGAGTTTCAATCCCCTCCTCATTTCACCATACAGATATTTTACCTCAGGCTCACTATTCACCACACTGTAATATGGTTTATAAGAGAGTGTTACAGAAAATACATAAAACAGCTGACACCTAGCAGCTGTTCAATAGAGGGTAGCTATTATGATCTTCCTAGCCCAGGTTCTATAGCACTCTATTTAAAGATCACTGAAAAATTACAATTATAATTTGCTTGGCACTGTTCTCTTGGACTCTAATGTATCATTTCTATGCCTGATATTAGTGCAACCTGTTTTCATAATGAACTCTAATATAGTCCCAACACATTATCCTTGTCCTGCAAAAATATCCAAATAGAAAAACAATGCCATAAAAATATGTATGCATGCTTCCATGAAATTAATCTTCCTTATATATTTATCATCAAATACTATAGCTTTGTTTTTATTCAAAATGCAGTACTAGATAGTGAAAGTATTACCATGGCACATATAAAACCAAATAAAAACCATGAAGCATGAAATGTTAAAAATACAAATTTCTTCAACGAAAAAAAGGAAAATGAGGTTTTGTCTAATCAATAGTATTAAAAGATCAAGAAACATAGACTAGTATGGAGCTCATCTTCCAATTCTCTCTCTCTCCTCCTCCTCCTCCATTTTTTGAACAAGGAAACTGATGTTCATGTATATGAAATAATTTTGTTGTGATATACTAAGATAAAGCTCAGATTCCTGACATTCTATTATGTCATAATGGTCATTTGCTTCATTATTGATTTATATCATTCTATATCTCACTACACTGCCTCTAAGTGTATATTAGTTTGTATTTATCCTCATTCAGTTCTACCTTCTGTATCTTTTACTTTTTCGTATTTTCCCCCTGCACTGTATTTTTCATTTTCTTCAGATCTGTCTTTCAGTCATCACATTATTTCTCATCTGTGTCTGATTAGCTGCTTAATCTTTCCATTCAGATTTGTTAACGTAAATTTTATTGCATTATAACATACATTTTAAAAGTGCACAAATCATAAGAGTAACTTAACGTGTTTTCACAAAATGAACATGCTCACTTAACCAGCACGTTATGAGCACTCCAGTGAGTCCCTTTATGCCCCATCTTGTCCCTCTTCTTATTTCAAGGTAACCAACATCCTGAATTGGATGTTGGAATTAGTTGGATTCTAACTGGAGTGGAATTAGTTTTTCCCATTGTTTAAAAAAACTTTCTGTGAATAGAATCTTGAAATACATTCTTTTTTGGTTATGGCGTCTTTCCTCTAACAGTATACTTGTGCTGTTGTATGAAATTGTAGTTTGAAAATTGTAACTAATTTATAGCATCCTGGCTTTTTTGTTAACTTTTTAAAAGATTTATTCATTTACTTTAGAGAGAGAGCGTACAGGAAGGAGGGGCAGAGGGAGAGGGAGAGAAAATCCTAAGCAGACTCCATGAGGAGCATGGAGCCCCATATGGGCTTGATCCCACAACCCCTAGATCATGACCTGAGCTGGAACCAAGAGTTGCACCACCTGCACCACCTAGGTGTCCCTATAACATTTTGTTTTAAAAAATATACCACCACTTATGGGGTACCTGGGTGGCTCAGTTTTGATCCCAGGTTTAAGAGAAGGGAGGCAGGACCACCTGGGTGACCCAGTCAGTTAAGTGTCTGCCTTCCACTCTGGTTATGATCCTGGGTTCTGTGATCGAGTCCTGCATTGGGCTCCCTGCTCAGTGGAGAGCCTACTTCTCCCTCTGCCTGCCACCCCCTGCTTGTGTTCCCTCTGTCAAATAAATAAATAAAATCCTTTAAAAATATATACCACAATTTACTGATCAGTTTTAGTGTAAGTAGACATTGGCATTAATCCAGTTTTGATTTATTCAAACAGCACTTCCATGAATATTCTTGTATATGTCTTTAGTAACATTTGTAGGCATTTCTCTTAAGTATGTATCTAGGAATAGAAACTTGATAAAGGGAAGATCATGGACTAGGAGGGCCCTGGGGTCCCTCTTGTCATGTGGCTGCCTAGAGAGCACCCATGTCGGTATAAATAACCCAGAAAGCAACTGGAAAGCTGGTAGAACAGACTCCCCATGGCCTGACATAGATAAGAGGCCACAGCAAAGCAGATCCACCCTCTCTGATTGCTCTTGACAAGATCCAATCAAAGCGCTGCCACAAGCCTGCCAGGGTGTGCTCAGTCCAGCTGAGGGCCAGCACCACTCCAGGGTGAGGCCTACTCTGGGGAGAGGGGGAGAGAACCACACACCAGTCCGACTGGGACCCCAGCAGTGGGCTGGGGGCAGGCAACTGGTCTGACCACAAGCCTCACCCAACAACAAAATCTTCTCAGGGACAACACAGGGAAAGTGCCTGCAGTTGTGTGCTGTTTCATCTCTGGTAAATGTCTGGTCTGAATCAGCTCAAGACCAAGGGAGTCCCCAACTGGCCCACTAATACCATGGGGACCAGACACTGCCCACAACAGGCAGACTGCCGGGAGCCAGCCCCAGCAACAGTCGGGGTCTGAGGGTGAGGGAAGGTCAGTGCTTTCAAAGTGAGGAGATCAAACTCAAAGGTGGTGTAGGGATCTCCTGAAAATACTGTTCTCAGGGCTCTTTATTTATAGAGAGTTACATGTTTTTTCAGGTGGAAACCATATGAAAAAAGAATTTCTTTAAGTGATGGATCATCAATCTTGAGTGACAATAGTGATAATAGTGTTTTTAGAGGGTCCATGCAAAAACAAGATGTGCTCCTTATATCCTAATTTATCGAATGATTGATCACAGGCAGGCATGTTCTGAGCAACAGAGGCTCCTGTAAACCCTTATCTCATCAGAATGTTTTACTACTCCCTAGCATAGGGAGGTGAATGAGTGGTCACACTAATAGGAGGTTGCAATGTCTAAGCTATTTATGTTAGTAAAGGTTTTACTAAGTTTTAAAGTAAGTATGTTGTGCCCCCACAATCCTACAATTATTAAGCTTCATAAGGATTGGCATGGCTCTCCACGCCTTGGATGAGTGCTTGCCCAGGTGCACATCCCAGGGACAAAGGACATATTGCCCCAGCCTACAGGGTACGTGGCTTTCCAGATTCTTGGTGGGGAAAACCTGGAGGGACTTTCATCCACATTCATGGGTACCTCCACCAAAGTTTTTGGCGGCTTGCAGCATGGCGGGAGGGGCAGATCATGCCACCCCTGACAGAAGACAGCCATTGCAGGGTGGACTGAAGGCAAACACAGCTCTGTTGGTAGGACACCCCTGTAGCAACACACACAGGAGACACCCCTGAAGTGCCATGTTCTGGGGAACAGACGACATTGCACTGCAGGCCCTCTTCTTCATAAAGCCACTATTGTCAAGTGTGGGAGAGAAACAGATCCAGAGTCAGACAGAATGAGGAGACAAAGGAATATGTCCCACATGAAGGAGTGGAACAAAATCAGAACAAGAGACCTAAACAAAATGGAGATGAGTAATATGTCTGATAGTGAATTTAAAGTAATGCTCATAAAGATACTTGCTAGAATTGAGAAACGAGTGTAGAACTTCCCTGAGACCCTCCACCAAGAGATAGTAGATGTAAAAAAGAACTAATTAGAGCTATTGGACTCACTGAATGAAAATAGACCACCAGGAATAAATAACAAACAAGAGGAAGTAGAAGAACAGATAGGTCACCTGGAGGACAAAGTAATGGAAAATAATCAAGCTGAGAAGATGAGAGGGGAAAAAAATAGACAAAATGAAAATAGACTCAGGGAACTCAGCAACACTGTCAAGCAAAACAGTTGCATGATGAGAATCCCAGAAGGAGAAGAATGAGAAAAGGGGACAGAAGAAATAATGGCTAAAGACTTCCTGAATCTGGGGAAGGAAAGAGAAATCCAGATCCAGAAGACACAGAGAGTCTCCCACAAAACCAATCCAAAGAGGTCTGCACCAACATGCAAAGTAAATAAAATGGCCTAAAGTAGTGATAAAGAGATAATTTTAAAAGCAGCAAGAGAAAGGAAAGCAGTGACGTACAAGAGAAACCCCATATGGCTATCGGTGGGTTTTTTAGCAGAAACTCTGCAGGCCAGAAGAGAGTGGCATGATAAATTCCAACTGCTAAAAGGAAAAAATCCACAGCCAAAAATACTCTACCCAGCAAGGCTGTCATTTAGAATAGAAGAAGAGATAGGGTTTCTCAGGAAAACAAGTTAAAAGTAAAACCAGCTACATCCCTGTCACACATGATGCCATCAGCCTATGGGACACGAATTCACAGTTCACCTGCCCTCCTGCCCAAGTCAGCATGTATGGCCTGCCACCTGCTCAATGCCAAGTCAACACACCTTCACTGGAGATTGCCAAGGGCTCAAACTGGCACTCTTCCCCTCAAATTCCAGCCACTGTGCTTAAGTCTGTGCACAAAAGTGGACACAATTTTAACAGTGGAATGAAGCGACCCAAACAGTGATGCTAATTCTGTGGAATAGAATGGATGAAAGGGGTGTGCTAGGCTGAGAACATCTCCAACAAGCACATTAAAGAACAATACATACATCATGATTCTGGTTCCTAAAAGAAACAAACCCAGGAAAAATAAAGCAAGATGAAGTCAGAGAGGGAGAAAACCCATAAGAGACTCCTGAGCATAGGAAACAAACTGAGGGTTGCTGGAGGGGAGAGGGGTGTGGGGATGGGATAACTGGATGAGGGGTATTAGGAGGACACTTGATGGAATGAATACTGGGTGTTCTATGCAACTGATGAACTCTACCTCTGAAACTAATAATGCACTCTATGTTAATTAATTGAATTTAAATTAATTGAAGCCCCCCAAAAAAGAAACTTGATAAGGTGTGTGTATGTTCCACATGAGTAGATATTGCAAACAATTTTCCCACGTGATAATAGTAATGTAAATAAATATCTACTGTAGTGTATGACAATTCCAATAGTTCCACATCCTTGTCATCCTTGTCTGTTCTTCTCATTCTGATATTTTTGTGGAGTTTGGTAGTGCAGTAAACTTGAACATGTGTTTATGTACTTACTAGCCATTTCACTTTCCTTTTCTTTGTAATGCCTGTTTCCTTTTTTGGTTCAATTTTCTCTTGTGTTGTCTGTCTTTTTAGTGGATTTGTGTGAGTTCTTAAATATTCTGGGTATTTGTATAAACTGTTATATAAGCCCTTGACAGTAGCATAAACTGCAAATATCATTTCTCAGTAACCTTTTCAGACCCAATAATGGTGTCTTTTAATGAAAAGAGGTTCTTAATTTTAAAGCAACCAACATATCCATTTTTTATTGCTACCGCTTTTTGTGTTCTGGGTAAGAAATATTTGCCTATCCCAAAATAATAAAGACATTGTCCCCTGGGTTTTTCCCTTTTCTTTTTGCTTCATTTACTTACTGTTCACATTTACCTTGGATACACCTTAGTTTAATTTTTGCATCGTGCATGAAGTAAAGAGTCAAGCTCCTTTTTATTTTTCATAAATTTTCAATTACTGCAGAACCATTTATTGAAAAGCAATTCATTTCTCCATGAATTGCTCTGATGCTTTTGCCACTTAGTTCAATCGTCCCATTTACTTACCCTTGCAACAATGCTGTATTTAATTATTGTAGCATTCTAACAAGTTTTGAAGTATGATAGTCTAAGTCCTTCAAGTTTGTTTTTATCTAAGATTGTCTTAGCTTTTCCAGTTTCTTTGAATTTTTATGTGACTCTTAGAAACATCTTGTCAGTTTACATATTCACAAACACAACTTCTTGAATTTTTGGTTGGAATTACATTGAAACCAGAGGTTAAATTGGGGAGAATTGATATTTTAAAAATATCGACACTGCCAAGCCAAAATATGGTGAATGCTACTTTATTTACTTGATTTTTCTTAATAAGTTTTTGAAATTTTTATTGTAGAGGCATTGCACATCTTTTATTAGATTTACTTTTAGATATTTGATGATCTTGATGCTATCACAAATGACATTGATTTAAAATTTTACTTTCCTTAGGGGGCTTGGCCGGCTCAGTCAGTAAACATATGACTCTTGATCTCAGGGTTGTAAGTTCAATGCCCATGTTGGGCATTAGGCTTACATAAAAAAGCAAAATAAAATCTTTAAAAAATATAAAAAAAGAAATTTTACTTTCTACTTATTTATTTCCAGTATATAGAAAAAAATAATTTTTAAAAAATATTTTATTGGGCACCTGGGTGACTCAGTGGGTTAAAGCCTCTGCCTTCAGCTCGGGTCATGGTCTCAGGGTCCTGGGATGGAGGCCTGCATCGGGCTCTCTGCTCAGCAGGGAGCCTGCTTCCTCCTCTCTCTCTGCCTGTGTCTCTGCCTACTTGTGATCTCTCTCTCTGTGTCAAATAAATAAATAAAATCTTTAAAAAAAATAAAAATAAAAATATTTTATTTACTTATTTGAGAGAATGCGAGAGCACATGAGAAGGGAGAAGGTCAGAGGGAGAAGCAGACTCCTCGCGGAGCTGGGAGTCCGATGTGGGACTTGATCCTGAGATTACCAGGATCATGACCTGAGCTGAAGGCAGTGGCTCAACTAACTGAACCACCCAGGCGCCCCCCAAAAAATAATTTTTTTAAAGATTTTATTTATTTATTTGACAGAGAAAGAGACATAGTGAGAAAGAACACAAGCAGGAGGAGTGGGAGAGGGAGAAGCAGAATTCTTGCCATGCATGGAATCCAATATCGGGCTCGATCCCAGGACCCTGGGATCATGACCTGAGCTGAAGGCAGATGTTTAATGACTGAGCCACCCAGGAATGCCCCCCTATTATATTATTAACCTTGTTAATAACTATGTTATTAATCTTGTTAATTCTGCAGTTTTGCTGAAATCACTTATTACTTCCAATAGTTTTCCTGACTTTTAAAAATATACATGCATGTTATATGCAAATAAGGTTTTGCTTCCTTCTCTCTAATCTTTATACCCTTTATTTCTTCTATTTGTCTTATAACACAGGCTAAGGCCTCTGGTACAATGTTGAATACAAATGGTGAGTGTTGACATTTGAGTCTTACTCCTCCTGCCTTCAGGATAAAAGTATTTACCCTCTTATCATTAAGTATAATGTTAGGTATGGATTATTCATAGACAACCATTATAAGAATACAATTAGTCCTTTCTAGTCCCAGTATGGGAAGAGTTTTGTTTTGTTTTTTTAATTATGAGTAGGTATCAGATTTTATCAAATACTGTTTTTGTACTTATTTAAATGATTATTTTTCCCTTATTCTGTTAATGTAAAAAAATTACAGAAGTTAATTTTTGAATTTTTACCTAACCTTACATTCCTGGGATAAACCCCAGTTAGTTTTGATATATTATCCTTTTTATATATGACTATATTTGATTTGACAACATTTTAAAAGGATTTTTGCCTCTGTATTTGCAAAAGAGGGTGGTCTGTAACTTCTCTTTCTTGTAATATCTATGCTGGCAAAAGATGAAAGGAAGTATCCACTCTTCCTCTATTCTTTGGAAGAATTTATCCAGGATTGGTCTTATTCGTTATGTCAATGCTTGGAAATTTTCACTAGTGAAGTTTTTAGAGAATGTGGTTTTCTTTGTTTTATGAAAATAATAGATTTATTTTCTTTAATAGGTTTAGGAGTATTTTTTTATTCTTTTTTGACAAATAATTGTATATGTTTAAGGTATACAATGTGATGTTTTGATATAAGCATACATTGTGAAGCCATTAACACAATTAAGTTAATTAACGTATTCATCACCTCATATAGTTACCATTTATTTTTATCTTTCTATTCTTTATTGCATTAGGTTTTGGTACCATCAAAATTTAATATTTTTGAACAAAAAGGGTACTAACAATTTCTCACTTTTGTTCAACTGAAATATATAAAATTGCTCCTAAATTCACAAACTTAATTATATGTAGGATTGAACAAAGCTAATTAAAAGACTTTTTTTTAGCAGAACACAGGCTGCCAAAATAGCAAATTTCCCCCCTGAATTTGCTAATTTATCTATTGAATGGTTTCTATGGTTTCTCTACAGCATTATTCATTCATTTTGAAAGTATTTTTAGACTATGCATTTGGCATAAACATAGAATTAAGAAGTAACATAGAATTTACTTCTATCATATTTGCTTGTTATTAAGCCATTTTCTCGCTGTTTCAAACCTACTGTTTCCTATTCCGCCTTGCATTACTAGAGTGGGGACTATGCAAATTGCTTTTCTGTTTTGTCAGTTGCATCCCTCTTAGGCTTTGGCAATAGAGAATTCTAAAGAAGACCAGAGGCTGAAGAAGGAAAAAGGGTTGTGTTCATTCCTGTTTTGCCTCTTGTCACTGTCAACACCACCTGAGCAATGTTTTTTCACCCTGGAAGTGGCAGAAGATAACAGTAGCTGTTGGTTCTATTTTTGACTTCTTGCCCCCAAACTGCTACATTCACTGGCATCATATTCTCAGCTGTCCTTGGGACCTCTTCTTTAAGATCATTGAGTTTCTAACCCCAGGCAGGCAGCCTGCTCTCAAACTGCTAGTTTTATAGTATGGCTACTTTCTTCTCTTTATTATGCCTGCCCTACAGGTGGTAGCTTCCTTCTGCACTTGCTTCTTCCATGATATTTCCGTGTTCCCATTTTTCTCTTTTTGACCCTCCTGCAATTGTTAAACCAATTCCTTCTATTAAATTTTCTGGTTAAAATTGTTGGTGTGATCTCTGCTGTATTAAGCAATAGCCTATTTCTTCCTTTTTTTTTTTTTTAAGATTTTATTTATTTACTTGACAGAAACACATTGAGAGAAGGAACACAAGCGAGAGAGGGCAGTGAGAGAGGGAGAAGCAGGTTTCCCGCCGAGCAGGGAGCCTGATGCAGGGCTTGATCCCGCTCTCAGAGATCATGACCTGAGCGGAAGGCAGTCGCTTAAACAACTGAGCCACCCAACCGCCCCCAATAGTCTATTTCTTAATCTATACTTTTTTTTTTTGCAAATAACAGAAAATCACTTAAACTAGCTTATCATAGGATATAGGTTTCTCCTGGAATCCTATACACGAAGTACAACCAGGCTTGGTAGCTTTGGAAAGAGCTCAGAACTAGGATTACTCCTTTTCATCTTTCTGTCATTTTCCACAGTCTGTCATCTCTATTCTGTCCTCACCGTCTTTCTATTTCTCAGTAGGCTAATTTCCTCTACCTTTCTCTCACAACATCCCATGGCTCTGGGTGTGTTTGCTTTCAGTTCAGGTATTGCTCACTAGTTGATCTGAATTTCAGTTCCAGATAAAGAGAATGAGACTGTGAGTGGCCTTGTTTGTACAAATGCCCACCTCTGTCTCAACAGCATTAGCCATTACAAATACAGCTGGGGGGTTCCTCCACCAGGGCGAGGAAGGGCAGGTGCCAGAGATGGGGGTAGTGCTGGCTATATAGCTCAACAGGTTTTTATATCCTTACCCAATTTTCTTTCATTAAAAAGGATCACAGTTTCAGATATTTTTGGATGATAAATTTGAGGGACATGCTATCTCTGTAAAATAATTAGATTATTTTTAAACTTTATTAAATGAATGATTACTGCACAAACAGTATAAATGTAGATGAACAAAATAGAATAGTAAAATAGAAATAATAGAATAGGGACACCTGGGTGGCTCAGTCATTAGGTGTCTGCCTTCAGCTTGAGTCATGATCCCAGGGTCCTGGGAGCCCCACAGTGGGCTCCCTGCTTGGTGGGAAGCCTGCTCCTCCCTCTCCCACTCCCCTTGCTTGATCCCTCTCTCGCTGTCTCTCTCTCTGTCTAATAAATAAAATCTTAAAAAAATAAAAGAAATAATAGAATAGTAAAAAAAAATAGATATCACAGAAGTTCCCTGGTATATATTCTGTAAATTACATCTTTATGTTTATTTTTTTGTTTTCATGTTTACATATGCATACATATTTTTATTCTTCATAAAACTGAGCTTTCTGATTAGTGATAATTTTGAATAACTCTACATGTCAATTTGTGAAACACAATTACTTAACCTAGATTATTGGACATCTATAGCCCTTAATAATGCAGCTATGTTTATGCAGATACTGTTTACTATTTCCCCTGAACGACTTTTTAGGAGTGGTCTTTCCAAGTTGATAAACATATATTTTAAGACATTTAGTATATATTTTTAATCGCCAGAAAATTTGTGTACATGTCATTCAATTGCCCGGAAGGCTATACAAATTAATATTGTTTCCATCAATATAAGGGATTAAGTGTTCTTTTCCTTTTGTACTCTAAATGCAATTGTTGTTATTAATTTTTAAAATAGGAAAATTTGAAGGGCTCCTGAGTGGCTCGGTCAGTTAAGTGTCCCACTTGGGCTTAGGTCATAAACTCAGAGTCCTGGGATGAAGCTCCCTATTGTGTCAGGTTTCCTGCTCAATGTGGAACCTGCTTGTCCCTCTCCTTTTGCCCCTCCCCCTTCTCTCTCTTTCTCTCAAATAAATAAAATCTTTGAAAAAGAAATAGGACAATTTGGGAATAAAAACAAATGAACAAACCCTAGTATCACACTGTTGTCTTAGCATACATTTTTTTAAAGACTTTATTTATTTATTTGACAGAGAATGAGAGAGAATGAGCTAAGGGGAGGAGAAAGGGGAAAGGGAGAAGCAGGCTCTTCACTGAGTAGGGAGCCTGATGTGGGAGGCAGGACTTGATCCCAGGACCCTAGGATCATGAACCGAGCAGAAGGCAGATGATAACTGACTGAGCCACACAGGCACCATGACATACATTTTATTTGTAAATATGTAATCAAAGATTTTCAACATTTGTTGCTCATGTATTTTTCTTTTGTGAGTTGTTTTCTTTCTGTAGAGTCATTTTTTTACCTGGTAATTTGTTACTGCTGAAAAGAATTTATTAAATTACCATTTTAGGTTATAGTTTTGATCCTTGAGCCCATCAATTTTTTAAGTTCACATAACATTTATTTTGAAAGTACCATTTAGGTTTAAGCTAATTTCTCTACTTCCTCATCGCAATCTCTTATTTTATTTAAAAAAATTTCCATCACTGAGATAAGTGTTCATTAACCTACATGGAATTGTATATTAACCTACTTAGCTTGGTTGAAAGCTAAAATATAATTCTCTTAATAAATAGGGCTCAAAAATAATAAATACACGAACAAAGGATTGGTTAGTTACAAAGAGTATCTACATAAAATTCAATAAACTATGTATATTGACTAATTTGATTGTAAAATTTATTAGTTATAATCACTTGAAATATTATTTATTCCAAGTATCACATTTGAACTTTAAATATTTTATTTATTTACTTATTTATTTTAGAGAGAGAAAGAGAGCATCAGAGTTGGGGGGAGGCAGGGTCAAGCAGACGCTGTGCTGAGTGTGGACCTGGAATGTGAGGCTCGATCCCAGGACCCTGAAAGTACAACCTGAGCCAAAATTAAGAGTGTGATACCCAACTGACTGAGCCACCCAGGTACCCCTCATATATGAATTTTTTTTAATTAAAAAAACTTTTTTTTTAAAGATTTTATTTATTTGACTGAGAGAGGAGAGTAAGAGAGAGCATGCATGAGCAGAGGTGAAGGGCAGAGGGAGATGGAGAGGCAGAGTCCTCACTGAGCAGGAAGCCCATTGTGGGGCTCATTCCCAGGAGCCCAGGATCATGACCCGAGCAGAAGGCAGATGCTTAACTGACTGAGCCACCCAGGTGTCCCACATGTGAATTTTAATAGGAGATTTATGAAGTCTAAATATTTTAATCTAAAAAAATGAAAAGTTCATGCAAATAAGAAATAGTTTTGATATTTATGAATTCTCTACAGTTTAAATGTCTTCGGCAGTCATTCACCAACCTCACCTGGAAATGACAATGTAGTAAGAAACTGCTTAAACTCTAAACTTAGAAGATGAAAAGAAGGTGAAAATGAACATGATAAACGCTAAGTAAAATCCTACAGAACATGAAATAATAAAAATAAGCTTATATTTAAAAGTTTTCAAAATGCAATGGAGACATCTTAAGCTCTTGCAATTACTGAAAGATTACTGCAAAGTTATAATTCAAATAGTTTGTAGTCACTGGATTCTAATTTTTAGTTTTACATTGCATTATTCTGAGTACTTTTATTAAAGATCTTATTTTGTGTAATCTGTATACCCAGTACGGGACTCAAAGTCTCAACCCTGAGATCAAGAGTCCCATGCTCTGCTGACTGAGCCAGACTCTCTGATCTTAAGTACTATGAAACTCTTTGCCCATTTCCTAAGTATATACAGAAGATATGATATGAGTAATGGAAAAACATTGAGAAATCTTTTAGACTTTTTAGGACAAAAATCATCCTGAGTATGTATCTTTCAATTTTGTCTTGTGGGAAACAGCAGAAGAATTGACACTACTTGAAAGGAAGAACCCTGGGTCAGCAATGTTACATGCTCTGATTTATTTCTTATTGGGATCAAAGCAGCCTAATGAAACAACCTCAGAACTTAAAGAGAATGAAAAGAAATCTGGGAAAGCCTGAGTGTGGTATTGGTTTAGCGGTGACAAGTCACAGAATGTAACACCAACATTTTCTAATTAGGGAAGAATCAGCATGAGTTAAGGGTATGTTGAGACTTCAAGAGTAATGTCAGCAACATGGCTGAATACGATGTCCCTTGTTGTATCCCCCATTCACAACAAGAATTTGGCATTGATCCACAAAGTGGGAACTGTGGGATCTGGCACAATATACCAAAAAAACCCGAGAGGAGTCTCACCCACCCATGTTGTTGAGTAATGGGTATGTAGACATTGGTCCCGTCTGTGGGCTCTGCAGTGACCTGTGAGCTGCCTGTGGACAGTCTTGGACAATCACTCATGGATGAGAGAAACTTTGTGGAAGGCCAAGGTTTCAGTGAAGAAGCTCCAGCCCAACATTGGAGAGAAAATAATAAAAGTATGAGTTTAGATGCATTAGAGAGAGTAAGAGGAACAGTTTGACTTCACCTGTTATGCCTCCCCAACAAGGGGCACAGCTCAGTGCCAAGCGAGACCTTCCTGGCCTGTG
Source organism: Spilogale gracilis (assembly GCA_004023965.1). Classification (NCBI taxonomy): domain Eukaryota; kingdom Metazoa; phylum Chordata; class Mammalia; order Carnivora; family Mephitidae; genus Spilogale; species Spilogale gracilis. Next base: position 50,138 of record PITA01009841.1, read on the forward strand.
ATCTCTCTCCCCTAGTGGACAGTGAGTGCATGGGACGGAGAACCAAGCATCCCCAACCCTGGGGCATGTGGCCATGGAGGCCCAATTACTTCTCACCAAATAGGGAATACAGAATCCTGAAAGGCATGTGGAGAAAGAGGAAGGAGGCTGAGAAAGCGACTGATAAGACTCTGAGAGGATATCAAAGGGATGCAGATCCTACTAATTGAATCAGGGACTCCCATCAAGAACCCCACCCATGAGACACTGGGGACACCTCACCAATGAATTCCCCAACTGGAATATGAACAGCCTTAGCACTTGTTAAAGGAAAAGAGTTTTAACTTTTATTTACTGTTTGTCCACACTGTTTGAAGAAATATATATTTATTGAATGTTTATATCACAGTGTAATATTCCTTGGTTGCCATTATGTTCAATAAACAGAGCTCAGAATTTCATTCCTAAATTTCTTCCTTGTTCACTATGGACTCTTTGAGCACTAATACTTAATGAACACTTGTAATAGGGAAAGCATTGGCTAGGTTTTATGAAATTTGAATTTCATAAAATTTGAATATGTGTAAATGGTGTGAAATGATATGAAATGGTATGGTAAATGGTAATGGTATGAAATGGTAATGGTAAATGGTATGAAAATTTGAATATGTGTAAATGGTATCCTTTGTCTTCATGTTGTTGCTTAAAATAAGAAACTAAAACCAAAATTAGGATAAATCAAAATTGTATGTTATAAATAAATATTCTGATATCCCAATATGGAAACAGACCCTAAATCATTCTGATTTACTAGATTAAATCTTTCCCTAACCTTTAATCTTTTTGCCTCAAAATACAGTAAGAAATACAGATGTAAGGGCACCTGGGTGGCTCAGTGGGTTAATACCTCTGCCTTCAGCTCAGGTCATGATCTCAGGGTCCTGGGATTGAGGCCCGCATCAAGCTCTCTGCTCGGCAGGGAGCCTGCTTCCCCCTCTATTTCTGCCTGCCTTTCTGCCTACTTGTGATCTCTCTCTCTGTCAAATAAATAAAATCTTGAAAAAAAAAAAAGAAATACAGATGTAAGAAATCCTTTCTTGCCCCTCCTTTGGATATCAGTGATTCTCTCTCTAAGCTTTACTGGCCTAAAGAGGGATTAAAAGACTTTCTCTAAAGTGCTTTGATTTGGACTAATCTCACTGATTGTTTCTTTCCTGACATTACTTTGTGAAATTAGATTGGGACATGCTTTTCCCTGAAGAGCTCTACATCCACAAATGTTTCCGATTACATGAAATCACTCAGAGTGTGAAGGGTCATCATGCAGAGAAGAGTGTCCAACTATTCCCTGAGGCCATGAGTGACAGAATAAGAGAATATGAGTTTAAATTGAAAGAGAGGAAGGGATTTGGCTGGCTTACCTATGGGAAAGGCTTTTTATTCTTTAAACCCTTCTGTCTTAGAGTGACATGAATCTCCTACAGTTAAAAATAAGAGCCAAGAGCTACTTGGAACTTGCTATGTGTCAGGCACCGTTCTAAATCCTTCACCTATTGTATATCACCATTCTCTTTGCAACAGTCTTGTGAAAGAGATATTATTACCCCTTTTTCACAGATAGAGAAGGGTTAGGATTAAACCTAAGCGAGAGAGAGAGAGAGAGAGAGAGAGAGAGAGAGAGAAAATGTCTGTGCTTTCAACCACTCCATTATTTGGCCCCTTGTCCTGTCTTAGTTCTTTACCGATCCCAGCTTCTCTCATTTTGTGATTTTTCCTTCTGAGCCCATATTTCCTTTCTTGCTAGTTGACACTGCTTCTCCAAATCCTGTATGCTAAATCATGTAGTTTTAATTAAATCTCCCATAATATTTTAGAAGCCTTACCCATTTAATCTTTCCGAGGGAGATGTCTGTGTGGCTCAGTAGGTGAAGCATCTGCCTTGGGCTCAGGTCATGATCCCAGGGTCTTGGAATGGAGCCCTGCATTGGGCTCCCTGTTAGACAAAGAATCTGCTTCCTCCTCTCCCTCTGCCTGCTGCTCTACCTACTTGTGCTCTCCATCTCTCTGTCAAATAAATAAATAAAATCTTAAAAAAAAAATCTTTCTGAGAGAGGTACATGTGAGGAGATTGGCCTCTACTGCTTCCAAATAAAGTAGTTTACAAGTTTCATATTGCAAACCCAGCAGCAAAATTTCCCAATGATGCTTTATGTCTCTTTCTAAATTTATTCATAGTTCATAAATACCTGTTGAATGGAAGTAATCAATTGAAAAGTATTTTAAAGAAAGCTTGGCAATGAAATTATCTTGCTGCCAATATTAAAAGATAGATGACTATATTTAAATTATATATAAAAGAAATGGTCTATTCATGTTAGGCAAAGATGGTTTTCTAAAAGCTCCCACTACATAATACTGGAAGCTTGGACAAGCTTAGTTAACTGAACTTACTCTCTCATTAGTTAAAGATTATGATGTGGTTCCCTCTCAATATGGATCCTCATTTTCCTGCTATCATTTAGTTGTGCTTTGCATTATTTTCCCAGCTACCATCTGCCACCAGGCTATGATCTCATCAAGTTTCCAAACCCAGCTGGGTGGAGTCTTCTAATAGCCTCCATTCTAGCAGTGTCTAACAGTGTAGAAGTGATGATGGTGGTGAATTATAGGCATTTTGCACAAAATAATTTCTGATACAGTATTTTTTTTCTTATTTTGATGTAATAGGTAACTTCTAAAACTACCTTTGTCCCTAATGAGTTCTCTTCCTGTTCTATGTGTATCTTGGTCTGATTCTGAAACATTTAAACTTTAAAGAATCTTCCTGCAAGATTATGTGACCAGGTAAAACCCTGAATAGCCTCAAGTGACTCCAGAAAAATCAGAGCAGACGGAGATAACATCAATTCCCGGATTTTCTCTCTACAGAATTTCTCAAAGTGCGATCCTCTACCACTTTCCTCAGAAACACAGAAGGTGCTTTTTAAAAATGGAAGCACTAGTCTCTCTCTAGATTTATTTAATCAGAATATCTAAGCCCTGTGGATTGAAACCTATGTTTTAAATAAGCATTACAGGTTTATCTTAGATACTCACATTTGACAACCAATGTTTTACTGTTTAGGCAGTACCTACCTACAGAAGCAATGACGCCAAAAAGTTGCTGTGGACAAGGGTGACCTTCAGAGCCTTTATAAGGAAATGAGGTTCTGTTTTAAGTGACTGTGGCTTATGGCAGGTGCACAAAATGAAATAGATACAGGGATCCAGCTATGAATAGGTGCCCTGCATAAAGTAAACTTGGACATAAAATATAGACATAAAACATGCCATCTTATAGCCGTAAGGTAAGCCATCTGCTACTAAGATGACTTGATGCAATATTCTGCCAAATTGGGATGTTCCATACCGGATGGTCTGGTTAATGTGAAGCTACCCCAAGAGGAGGTGGAGTCTTAGGCCTTCGTCTGAAAAACCTCGGGTGAAAATGGGCCCTTACTGGTTCATCATGGGACTCAGTACAATCTTGTCCCTGGAGGGGATGCCCTTCTGAACAGGAGTATGGCTGCTGAGATAGTTTTCCATGCTTCTTTACTTTTCAGGACCATCCTTACAATAATGTAGTATCACCTAACTTGGCTTGTCTTTTCCTTGCAACCTCAGAGAGCTTCGCAAAGAATTAGTATTAAAACCTCATTTAGGGGGCGCCTAGGTGGCTCAGTTGGTTAAGTGACTGCCTTCGGCTCAGGTCATGATCCCAGAGACCCGGGATCGAGCCCCATATTGGGCTCCCTGCTTGGCGGGAAGCCTGCTTCTCCCCCTCTCACTCACCCTGCTTGTGTTCCCTCTCTGGCTGTGTTTCTCTCTGTCAAATAAATAAACTCTTTAAACAAACAAACAAACAAACAAACAAACAAACAAAAACCAAAAAAACCTCATTTAGTAGTTGCTACTCAATACCAACATAGGGAGAGAGATCATCAGTAACAGAAACAAGGCAATTTTCATTTTATTAAAAACATCCAGGCTCCTAATGACTAGCTATGTTTGTGACTGTTCTCTCTTGATAGCAAAAGAAGAGAACTGGTAGGCTAGGAAAAAACTGCAGAACTGGTAGGCTAGAAAAAAAAATTGTGTTGAAATTAACACTTGGACATTTTTCACTGAATGTTCTTACTGAACATTTTTTAATTATTTTTTTTTCAGGAGGATGCATATAGGTTTGGGGTTAGGTGCCAATTAATTGAACGTGATTCAATGAAAACAACATTAGTATAGAAATTTGAAGGGTACTCCTCCTTCCTATTCCCTTGGAATTCTTAAACAAAACGAGGAAAATAAAATAATAAACAAATAAATTCAAAGTATACTAAGGCTATATTGAGTTTTTAGATTGAAAATAGGAACAATGAAGCAGGAGGAAAATATCCAAGATAATAAAGTTCACTTCAATGGGAAGCCTCTAAAACTTTGTTTAATCTTACGAGGCAAGAGTAAAGAGCACTTCTTATATCTCTCTCTTCCAAACCTAAGATTGTATATATGATTTTCATATTTAAATTTGGGATTTATATAGGTTTTTAAAGATTCTGTTAATGGGCATGTACCTTGCTACTGAACTAGAATCTGGAACATTATGTTTCATAATTGAGGTTTACTGAGTACATAGCATAATTTAGCACCTAAGGCATGATAAAATTTATTGTTAAATATTCACTAATCCAAAATACATGACTATGAACAAGTGTAGTCCTGTGTATTTGGAATACAATTAAAACAAAAGCTTCTAAGACTGACAAGGTAAACCAAGGTGAAACAATGCATATTTTTCTATAATCTTCAGCCTTTTACTCCTCTTTCCTTCACCACTAATGAGCACTCACAGTTTTGAAAATCTATTTTTCCCCATTGATCACTTCTTCCCAGGCCCTGTGAGGTGGACTTTGGGGGAAACATCACTGACTGTGATACTTAATCTCTTTTCACTTTCCCCCGTCTCCCAATATCATAATCATAAACCAGCTGTTCTCCACAGACATACTTATTCTTCACTTATCCACCTGTCTCAGTCTCGTCTTCATGCCTGTATTTCTTGCTTTCTCTCTCATTGTTCACCTTCTCCCCATTGCTTCCAGCCTTGCTGTATTCAAGCATGGGAGGAGGTGTGTCCCCTGCCTCATATGTACTTATCCTGAATTCTTCTACATCCTTTCTTGTTTCATCTTGATCAAACAGAATATCCCTGCAACTTTTCCCTGTTTTTTGTGGCTTTCTGTTGTGGTTTCTATTATTTCCACTTTACTGAAATCATTCCAATTAAAAAGTGATCAAAGATATCTAAAGCCAAGAGTCTATTCTTACTCTTCTTGACTCCCTATTTGACAATACTGTTAGACCTGCTCAATTTGACACAACTACGTTATTCTTGTTTCTCCATTGTTCTCTTTGTTCTTGAAGTTTCTTCTTTGCTTGCTTCTTCTTCATGACCCCCTTTAATTTGATTATGATTCTTTCTGGAGGACTACTATTTCCTTGGAATGCTAATTGCCTGGAAGAACTCCTTATATCTTATGTTCACAGACATTAAACTTCATTGCATCATTCTGGTATTTCTTTTTCTGAAATTTCTAATTATATCCTCCAGTAAAATTTCATTTTTCTGCCCCAGGTTTAGTTAAAAAAAGCAGAACTCTCACTGTCACTGTCCATGCTTCCCATGCTGCCTGATTATTCCCCAGCTGTTCTCTCAACTCTTCATCTCCAATATAACTCTTGCTAATTTAATTTAACCCATTAATTCTTTTGTGCTGCATTTCCCACATTCTCTGCCTAGGCCCTAATTATTTTATGTTTGGACCCAGTCAATAAAAATGTGTTGGAATTTGCTGGGAATTTCTCCAAGTATTAGAGAGAAAGAGATGAACACATCAGATTTTCTGTTTTCAAGGAATTCTCAACATAGTGAAGACAGTAGTAGAATTTTCATGAATTACTTTTTAGGGAATCTGAACCACTTGCCATTGTTACTTGTACCTCATGACCTGTATGACTCTGATCTCATTTATACTACTTTTTCCTGATGAGAGAGTGGGCATCAGACAACTCCCAGTCCATCATGGGCATCTCAGAAAATGTACTAACTCAGGGGCCTGTAGTCAAATACTTGGTCTCTATTTACCCTCATTGCCAAGTCATAAATTATTTTTCAAAAGGAAAATTTTTCCCTGCAGATGATAGCATCGCTTTACCCTAAATTAGATTTCTGTGATGTATTTCCCTTATAGGGTCTGGCCAAGACTCTATACAGCATCCCTATCTGACCAGACATTTCAGACATTACTGGACCTACTGGTCATATGACTCAGATGGCAGAACAAGGTATACAGCATCCTGGAACAGTGGTCAGCTGTCTTTTGCTTTAGACCCATTTAAAATTTTGCAGCCTTTCAGGTCTTTCAGTAAATGGTTTATAACAGTACATCCAAATAAAGTATATGATGCCTCTAAACTACAAAGAGATCATCAGGCCTCTTTCTTAGTAGCTAGAAAGGACTTTTAAACTATGGAAGGACTGTTTCAACATGTCCCACACTACTGGACTCCTAGAAATTTTACTGGGCGTCAGACCCTTAAATTTTCATGGAGGTTATTTCCTACCCCCTGACCTATATGTGACTTACCAGAGTTTTTCTTTTTGCTTACCAGGAAGATCCAATCAGTGTAATACCATTGTATTAGACCAGCATCATATCCTATGGGATGGATAGGTTATCAAAGTGCCTGAAGACTAAATATGACAGAGAGCCAATGGACTGAAAGCAGACTACTCTTGGTTGTTTTTCCCAAGCACAGAGGAAAAGATACTCACCGGTTTAATAGCTGCACACAAGGAAACAGGGACTGTGTTGATTTATTTTAGCCCAAAACCATCTAGAATAGCACTGCAATAGGAGTCATGATCTCATTAAATTTATGATAATTTAGTGCAGTTCTAGAGGCTTCCACTTGGCTTTTCCTACTATAATTACTGCCTTACTCTTTGGGTCAGGGAACTACTATGGGGATTTTGGCAATTGTTAGGTATGTTTGTTTCACTTCTGTTTTCTGGGATTGAAAAAAATTATTAGAGTGGAGAGAAGTCCTACTGGAGCCACTACAAGACAGACATGAACCAAAACCTGATTGGTTACCTGACTTCCATAAGACTCTTGGCCTGACTAGTGTGGTTTTGTCCCCCAAATTAGCTTTAGTTTATAGCCAGAGCTCAATGATTCCCTCACATCTGGGTGTTTTCCTTTCCTCAATGCAGTCACATTGGTAAATATCCATAACCTCTTTGGAGAAGGTTAAGAAGTTTGGCAAAGATAATTTTTTAGTCATGGATGAGGGTCCCTCCTCAAGGAATCCCAGCCCTACCATCATTCAAGGGGTTTTCTATCTGTAAATTGGGTCAAATCTGGGAATTGATTGAAGGACCAGGACTCTCTATTGAGATGATTTAAGTTGGATTTCTGTTTACCATTATTCAGTTATTAGAGCTGTTCTGATCATTCAAATAAACTACAGTGTTTATAGGCTGCTCATATATTTTGGACCTGGAATCACCATAATCAATTACCATTGCCAAAGATCACAACTAGTCAAATTCGTCTGCTTCCTATTATGGTAACTGTACCTTCTTTGACTCTGATGCTTATAACTGGGAACTTGGTCATAGTACACTAAGATTGTACTTTCCCACATGGAATTCAGAGAACCTATTTATTTATTTATTTATTTGGAAGACAGAGAGAAAGAGCATGATCAGAGGAAGGAGCAGAGGAGGGAGAGGGATGGGGAAAGAATTTCAAGCAAACTCCCTGTTGAGCATGGAGCTCAATGGGGAACTTAATATTCCAACCCTGAGACCATGACCTGAGCCAAAACCAGGAATCAGATGCTTAACCCACTGAGCCACTCTGAGAGAGATAACTATTTTAATAGCAGCATTGCCCACTGTTATTCCTGGCCTTGAGAGAACAGGCCTTTATAAAGGAAGTGTCTTCCAGACCTTCCTTGGAGATGTAATTTGATTGATGGGTGAGGAAGTCACGTTATAAAGTCACTACAGATTTCCAATAATACTTAAATATTTGATACATTTCTCTGCAGAACACCAGGGTAATTTTGGTCTTTCAACTTCAATCGGCATAAATCACATTTAACTTCAAATTTCAGTTAAGCATTGAGCCCATAGTGCCATTCCAAGCTACTTTAGGTAACACATCAAATTCAAAATTTCTCCTTAATCCCCTTACATCAATAAGTTTGGCTTTGGCCAATATTTCATTCCTTCTACCTGATTCCAAACCCTTAGAATCTGTTATGATAAATATTCCTCAGGTTTTAGTTTGTGTATATTGGCAGAATTTTGCAATATTGTGTATGGTACTTCTTCCCAGGTTACACTTTATTCTCAGTGTCCTGGATATTAATATAGTCATAGGTTAGGAGTAATAGTAGGAAGAAAATGAAGATTTCTTTCTTTTTTTTTTTTTGAAAATTAAGATTTCTTACATTGGAGACTCTCTTGGGAAAGTCATTACAAGTTCTTTAGGAAGAAGAGTCTAACCTCTTTTTACAGTGAAAATAGGCTACTTCTTCTGATAAAGGAGACACAGCAGAATTTGGAAATTCAAGGTGTCTAGCTTCTCTAGAACATATTCAGTTTTCATAGTTGCCATTCTCTTCTAATCAGTTCTATAACTTTAACATAAAAGAATATGTGACTGTGAATTCTGTGTACATTATAATTTAACCACCTGCAGGATTGGACTTTGGGTTTATTTTCAGAAATCTCAACCATTTAGCTATAGGATGTGAGGAAGCTTTCTGTGTATTCCCTAGACTTTGGGCTGGGAATTTGAACTTCTAAACTCATAATTTTATTTTCCCAAGTTTTTTTAAAAGTAACCAGCTAACTCTACAGTCCTTATCATCTTTATTTCTACCAAAACCCTGGACTTCTAGAGGCACTTGACTACAGATGATGAAATGCAATCTTATGGCTCACACTTAGAGGTGGAAATGGTTTATTCAATCCAGATGACATGACAAAGAATGAATGGGGCATGAATTTTTTTCATGGGAACCCAGGGTACTATTGGTCAAAACCAGCTACCCTGTCCTTGGTCAGTTTTTTTCTCTTCAAAGTTGAATATGAAATGTAATGTACTATTGCCATTGTGTAGAAGGTCCTTCTCTAGGAGTAAGAAGAGCATGGAACAAGTAAGAACCTAGGACATGGGATAGGGTAGAGGAGAATGCAAGAAGTCCAGGTGCTGGAAAGATGAGGGAGGGACACCAGGAGGAAGAAGAAATAGCAAAATAGTGAGACTAGAAGTAAAGACAGAGGATCTGCCTACTCTACAATTTTGTTGAGAGCGATACCTAATAACAGTTAAGCTAATTACCTTCATGTCCAGTGTAGCATTAATTTTTAAGGATGGATGGACACAATTCTTTTCATACTAAAAATATTCTAAGATGAGAAGGAGAAATAGTATTAGGTCATATATATATACATTTAAATGAGAACATGTTCTGCTCTATGAGTGAATTCTTATATTCTGATACCATTTGAGTTATAATAATACTACTCTCTTATAATAATGGCTGTTGGCACTCTATTTTCCCTGTTTTATTGGAATGGAATCTATGTAACTCCCAGGAAGGGTGAATGTACATAATACATCCTTAGTTTCAGATGTACTGCTCAACAATTCACCAGTCGAATGTAAATCCAGCACTCATCACATCATGTGCCCTCCTGATGATGAAAGTTTAAAAGTATTTTCCCACCGGTGCTGGAAAGATGAGGGAGGGACACCAGCAGGAAGAAGAAATAAAAAATGATGTAAGATCCTTAGATCGAGGACAGATTTCCCTCTGTTATTCCCTCTAACTATTCCCATAACTCAAGTTATATGATTTTGGGGGCCTCATACAAAAATGTTCCAGAAGGGCAAGTGCTAACCACTCTTCCTGCCACTCCCAGAACCTTGGGCATTTGCTATGAAGTCTTAGAATAGGGCTTTTTGATGCTTGTGTAGACTTAAATTGGATGAGTTGTGGAACAGAAGCATCTGGCTTTAACTTCTGTTTTTCTGAAGTTTTACCAGAGGGATTTTTATAATGATTCTGTTTAACCTCATTTCCATTTATCAGTGTCAGCCTCTTCTGTGTGAGTCTTAAGTTTACCTTCTGTGACCAGTTGGTCATTAGCAGAGCTAAAAATATATAAATACCTTTCTAGGCTTTAATGTCAGTTGATATCATGAAGAAATAAACCATATACACAAGCTCTTAAATGCTCAAATTCCCCTCTTGCTTAATTATCCTATTCACCCAGATAAATTCAGTCACATTGTAGGGTTTTTAACAGAAGTAACTCTAATAGGTTGCTATTTCAAACTGTCTTTGCAGTTTAAAATCATATTTTTATGTTGTAGACAATTGTGAAGGTACTTGAACTTGAGGCCAAGAGGTTTGTATTTAATTTAGTTGTGGATTAGAACTGTAAGATACAATAAAATGCTGTAATGGTTAAATAATACTAAATGTAATTTCACCTTTTCTGTATTGAGAAATCCCTTGGATCTTTAAACAGACTGCTCTCTGCCCATTCTCTTTTTCTATAGTAATGGAATTTTCAGTGGATCATATGACCAACCAACTAACCTCCTTTATAATGAAAGGTTATAATGAAAATATGTTTTAGTCCTTACCAAGATAGAGCACTTAAAAGGGAGGAGTTTTCCCTCGCGTGGCCTCTTCTTTCATCCTGCTACAGGTGAAATGTAGAACATGGGCTAAGCAGCTCCAGCAGGGCAAGAGAAGCAACAAGAGAAATGGGAACCTCTGGGCCACTTGCAATTTGCCTATTATGGGAGAAAGAAATACAATTGTATTTTATCTGAGCCATTTTTAAACTTGGTTACCAGTAATAGCAGTTAAACCTTCATCATAACTGAGTCTGGTTTTACAGATGTAACTATTCCTTATTATGGACTATCCCTTGTGAAGAACAATTCAAAATATAAATACAATAGCTTCAGTATACAGCAAATAACGTCTCATGCTGCTGCCTCTTTTTGCGTGTCACTTACAGCAGCGACAACCAGTTTTGGTGCATGTACGTTGCATGATTTCCCCGCACACTGTTTCCCTAAACCCATTTATTTTTGTACCAGCTTCATAATACTTGCCGTATCCACACCCACTTTTAATATTACTTATCAATCATATTCCTTAACTTGATTTCTATAACTAATATAAATAGAAATTGATATGATCTGGAGTAAGCAGAAGACATTTATAAAAGTAAGTGCATGGAAAACAATAAACAAATTATAGCAAATCCTATTGCCTGCCAAAGGCCGGTGACCTGAAGCCTGATATCTATTTACTTAAAGAGATCAGTTTATTTATTTATTTTTAATTAAATTTTTTTTTTATTTGACAGAGAGAGTGCACAAGCAGGGGGAACGGCAGAGGGAGAATCAGGCTCTCTGCTGAGTGGAGAACCCAATGTGGGGCTCGATCCCAGGACTCTGGGATCATGACCCAAGCAGAAGGTGGACAATTAACAGACTGAGCCACCCAGGTGACCCAAGAGATCAATTTATTTAAAGTATGTTTAAGATCCTAGCAAGAGGTTGAGACTTTCTCTTTGGTATAATCAACAGAAAGATATTTGGAAAGGGAAGATCTTTATCGCCATGTGATTTTTTTTTTAAATAATGCTGCAGGAAACTTAAAATCATTCAGGAGTGCCCATCTTGCACATCATAAAATGCTGCTCTTTGATTCTGTTTTTTTTAATAATAAATGAAAGATAGTAATGATCAGAAAAAATATTGGGTGGTGAGTGTCAGATGTATCCCACACGTAGTGAAGTTTTACTCTGATCTTATGTAATCCTTCACTCTGGAAGTAGATGGAAAGACAGACAGCTACCCACTAGCAGTCCCTGTTACTTGTTGTATCTTCTCAAATTTTTGTCTAGAATTAGATATTGAATAATTTTAAGAAGTAACTTCATTTTCCCCAATATGTGTTTGCAAGAGTAAAATATTGACCTCATTCTGGTATAAGCCTGAAATGAACATCAGGAGCAAACTGGTTAAGCTTGAATGGACATTTAATTTGGGGCATGAAAATAATAAGCATCATTAAAGAACAAGATAAAAAGAGAGTAGCTCATTTTACAAGCAAATATAGATTTGTTTAGTTTGAATGGTTTCTGATTACAGAGCAATTGTTCCAAACCTCTGAGGTTCTTGTTTGGAAACTCAGGCTACTCACATGTCAGCCTTCCAACCACATCAACTTGGTTAAGTTGGAGCTACTTTTCCTACAATCTGCTTTCCTATATGGCTTTAGGTTAGAGCTGGACAGAAAAGGAACTTTTGCAAGGTTTGGAAGGCAAAAATGCGGTCATCTCCCTCCATCATCTCCTCAGGCCGCTGTCACAAAGCACCCCAGACTTAGTGACTTAAACCACTAGGAATTTATTCTCTGAGTTCTGGAGGACAGAAGTCTGAAATCAGTCTCACTAAGCTGAAATCAAGGTGTCAGCAGGGCTGTACTCTCTGGAGGTTCTAGAAAGACTCTGTTCCCCTTCTTCCAGCTTCTGGTGGCTCTTGTCATCCTTTCTTGGAGATGTGGCACAGTCTTTCCGCCTCTGCCTCCGCAGTCACATTGCCTCCTCCCCTCCCCTTCGCCCCTCTCTTCTAGTGGCATTTGTGGTTAGATTTCAGGCCTCCCTGGGTAACCCAGGATCATCTCTCCATGTCAAGATCCTTCACTTAATCATATCTTAAGAGACCTTTTTTCCTTATCAGGCTTATTGTGATATTCAGTTCTTTCGTCTATGCAATAGATTTTCAGCCGTGTCCTTTCTCTTCCTTGCTGATTCTAAGTTATTGGTTAGTTCTGAAATAATGTGTTTTTTCTGAACTTGTTTCTTTATAGCTGTTTATATAGCTGCTTTATCTTCTTCTCCTTGAGTTTATGTTTTATTGAATTCCAATTCATATTCTATTTTTCTATGGCTCAAAGCACTCTTGGACGATTTTCTTTCCCTTGGATCATGCCTTTTTCTGCAGCAGGTTCTTCATCTCTACATGCTTTGCTCTCATCCTTCTCTTGCTGTTTTCTTATATTTCCTTTGTGGTTGTTTTTGCCTTTTTTCCTCAGCTTGCTCATGTTTGATGTGGGCAGCTGTAGCTAGACATTTTCAATGTCTTCATGTAAAGTGATTGAATCCTTTCAAGGAGGCTTAACACTGTACCTAAGACTTACTACCATCTGCTTAAAAAGTGGGGACTACCTTTAGTTCACCTTTCTGAAATATGAAGTGTGGGTGAGAGCTGGAACTAGAGCAGCCTTCCTCACAGGACTTGGGTGCTGACTTGTCTAATATTTTATTAATGGCCCTCTCCAGTCCTCATGGGATCCACACCATCTAGTCCAAGGTATGCTGTATTCTTCTTAAGATTTTATTTGACAGAGAGATACACAGACAGGGAACACAAGCAGGGCGAGTGAGAGAGGGAGAAGCAGGCTTCCCACCAAGCAGGGAGCTTGATGTGGGGCTCTATCCTGAACCTTCGGGATGGGTGACATAAGCCAAAGGCAGACGCTTAATGACTAAGCCACCCAGGTGCCCCTGTATGCTGTAATTTTTTAAAGATTTTATTTATTTATTTGACAGAGAGAAACACAGCCAGAAATGGACTATAAGGAGGGGGCGTGAGAGAGGGAGAAGCAGGCCTCCCGCCGAGCAGGGAGCCTGATGCGGGGTTCCATTCTGGTCTCCGGGATCATGACCTGAGCCAAAGGCAGTCGCTTAACCAACTGAGCCACCCAGGCGCCCTTGTATGCTGTATTTTTAAGAGAATATGGTTTAAGGCTTTATGTTGGTCCTCTATTTTGAGATTAACCCCTGAACAATGGCAATCCTTAACAACATATTCTCCCTTGGCTGAGCTTCTGAAAACCTGAAAAATCATATTGCTTTCTACTCTTAAGGATTTCCCCTACTTCCTAGTCACCTTATAGTACATTTCTCTCTACATTGATAGTATTAGTGAGGCTTTTAGGACTTCAATTCACCTTTTCCTTTCATACTTCTTAGGATTTTAGAGCCACACAAAAGCCCCAGAATTTTCTTTTTTCTTTGATTGCAATACATTTGTTATTTTGGATTATTGTTTATTTCATTTGTGTTTGGGAGAGGGAGAGCGAGAGCTTGTAATACAGTTTTGCTTTGTCCCCATTGAAGGGACATTTGACAACACATTTGAAATAGTATGATCAATCTGAAACTGATTTAGAAGACAACAATGTAGATAATAAAGTGTTTCGATTTTGACAGTTAAGAAACACTTAAAAATTGTCATTTAAGAAGGAATAAAAGATCTTTACTTACAGAAGACTCAGACACAATCAGGCATAATTAAAAGCCTTCTTTTGAAAGAAGAGAAAAGGGATAAATATGGAAATCTGAAGGGAAGAGAAGGAAAATTTGGAATGGTGTTACAAGGCAGACAAAGATTGTGTTTAAAGTGAGATTCAAGAGTTGTGATAAAATAGAGGTGGAAGAATCAGAATAGAGGTTGGTAACTTCTCCATCCCAACCCCATTCTTTGTAGATTTTCTTTTATTAGTTGAATCTCTGTCACATTTAGTTTTCTGTCTCTGATATTTCTATTTTATAAAATTAAAACATTTTAATATCCCTGACAAAAAAATACCCAAATTGTCATCCTCCAAATGTTCTCTAAATCCAAGTATGTGGCCCAAATCTCCCATGCTTATGCTGCTCCCTGTGCCCAGTGCCCCCTGCCATACCACACACAAACTGCTCTGCCCACAGACTCTGGGAAATAGAATAAAGTTAATTTCTTTTCAGTCTTTTTATTTTCTTTGTTACCTTTTTTTTTTAAAAAAAAAAATTTATTTATTTATTTATTTGAGAAAGATTGAGTGAGCACAAGCAGGGGGAGTGGCAGGCAAAGGGAGAGGGAGAAGCAGGCTCTTTGCAGAGCAAGGAGCCCAATGTAGGGCTCGATTCCAGGACCCTGGGATCATGACCTGAGCCCAAGGCAGTTGCTTAACAGACTGAGCCACCCAGTTGCCCCTTCTTTGGTACCTTTAAATACAAAATCTTAGCTATAGATCTTTAATGTACACAGCTTTATCAGACAGAGTTTAGTATTCCTTGTTTGATGTGACCAGACATCCCTTTCCCTGATTCTGATTATAGGGTAAAAATGTGTTTTTTTTTAATAAAAATCAGTATTTCTAAAATTTCTTTGTGGGTTAGAGTTGGTTGATACAGTTTAAATCAATAGCATTCCTTCTTTCTTCTTTCCTTTTTCTTCCTTCTTTCCTACCTCCATTGCTTGCTTGCTTCCTTCACTCCTTCCCTCCTTCCTTTTTTCCCTTGGATGATTTTTCTCCAACACAGTGGAAAGCTTCCTAGTCCCTCAGCACAAAGGAAGTAGGTGTTCTTTCTTGAGGGAGAGGCCGCAGCAATTTCTAGTGTTTATACATCAAGACCTTACACTGTACATAAATACAAGCTGTGCTCCAAGTAGAAACAAGGATCTTTCCCTGCTCTGAAAGTTGTTTTATTGTAACAATTCATCCAAGTATGTGTTTTTAGATACCAGCAAATACTTTAGTCATGAATAATCATACTTTAGCCCTGCCCTTAGCTTAGAATAGTTTGTTCCCCTCTCACCCCCCAACCCTCCTCCGTATAGGTGGGAAAGAGGATGAGGAAGACTGTTTTCTACCAAAAATGTGAATATTGAAACTAATTTATAAAGCATATATGCAAAGTATTGATAATCATCTACATGTGTAATCTGAAGCAAAATTTAAAGGAGTGAGCCTCAACAGCTGAGTGTGACACGCTGGTAAGGTTAGAAAATGCTGTTGTATTATAACATTCCTGCTGCCATGTGAAAAAGCAAATTTCAGCTGGAGAATAAAAAATTCCAACACCAGAGTAGAAGCTAATCCCAGCTTTCACATATAAAATATTTATGTGTTAGTGAAAGACAAATTCTTATCTGCCCTTTCCTCTCAGCCTTCCTTGTCTCCACAATGTTTGACTTGTGAAATTAGCCTTTTTTTTTTTTAAGAATGGAAGAACTAACATCCTAGAAAAATCTTTCTAATATGGGTTGTTTCCTTAAACTATCCGTTTTGTAAGACCCTTAGGTTTGTGGAGATTGTGTTTCATCCAGATCAACGTGTAACATGAGCAACAGTGTAGGCAGCCTACCAAGTGCTCTTACAGGGTGAACAGTGTCATTCAAAGTCACAGTTCCCCTTAAAAAGAGCTTACAGGGAGTGGAACGAGGGATGAATGGAACTTCTGTTGTTTCTCTGGCCAACATCAGCCCAGACTTGAGAAAAAAACAGCTTAGGAAAGTAGATTGTAATTCAGTACAGATATGTCAAATCACAGATATGTATCTCTAGATGGGGGAGCATAGAATAGAATGGCAGAGCCAATAGCCTTAAGGGTTAGAGAAAGATAGAGATGAAAAGTTATGGAGAAACACAGAATTTTTAGAAATCAAAGAAAGTTGCAATATATAGGCCAGTTTATTTTTCTGAGAAGGTGTGTTTTCAAGAAGAACCAAAAACCTAAAAAGAATTGACAATTGTGCAGCTGCTGATGATATTTTCGCATTATGAATAAGAGCAAGAAAAGCAATGAAAACATTCAGAAGCCTGAGGAGAATGGGAAGAGATGTGGGGCACCGGAGAGTTTGGGGATTAAGCACGGTCAAGAATGCTTTTTTGTTTTTCTTATTTTTTTTCTCTATCTCTCCAAGTTTTTTTTCTTTCTTGATTATGTAAGCAATATATACTTGTTGAAAATTTGGAAAATAGAGAAATGTTAGAGAATGCATATATCAATACATAAATACAAAATAATTTGGGGATTAAGCACGGTCAAGAAGGCTTTTTTGTTTTTCTTATTTTTTTTCTCTATCTCTCCAAGTTTTTTTTTCTTTCTGATTATGTAAGCAATATATACTCATTGTTGAAAATCTGGAAAATAGAGAAATGTTATAGAATGCATATATCAATACAAAAATACAAAATAAAACTACTTACAATCTACTATTCAGGCAACCAATACCATTATGAACATTTAGGTGCATTTCCCTCTCTCTCTTTTTTCTTTGGCTTTTACGTGTTAGCTTTTATCCAAGTTACACATGCATAAGACTAAAAAAACAAAGAGTTCTGTAAAGATTGTAGGAAAAGTGACATTTCAAATTTTAATGGATTTTTTTGACAGTAACTCCCATTCCTCAAAGTAAAATGTTTATTCTCTCCCCCCCAGCCCCAAATCCACCCAGTTTTAAGCATTATCTTGAGAAAAGTGGAGACTGGCTGTTGCTAAAGCATAGTTTTAAAAAGGTGAGAGAGACCATGATTTTCCTGTAATCTTAAAGTGAACTCATGTCAAACTTGGTGGTTTAAAACAATTCCATTTACTATTTTTCATGATTCTGTGGGATGACTGGGCAGTTCCTGGGTTCTAAGAGGGCAAGAGCAGAGGCTTCAAGGCTCCCTTGACACACTCTCAAAGTACTTCACCAGCCTGTTCAAATTCAAGGGGGTGGAGAAATGTACTCTCATGATGAGAAGAGAAGCAAAGCCCTCTTGCAAAGGGGGTGGCAACAGAGAGCTGTGATTTATTAAGGGAGGTTTACCACAAAGTCCTTTCAAATTTTTGTTATCCTCAAGTTACTATTCCCTGTGTTCTTATTTCTCTGCCTTTCCTATTAGAAGCTTTCAGCAACTATTTGGAGATGATATTTAATTAAAGAATATTTATATCCTTTACTTATTAAAGAATACAGCACCAAAAGGCTGATAGGAAGCTCTGTGTTAGGACTGGCATGAGTTGAAGGTGGGATTCACTGCTGGGTGATCTGGCTTGACATTTGTCTAGTAGCTGACTTCCCCAGGAAACTGTTCCTAATCTCCTGCCCGAAAAGGTATAAATTCAGCTGCTGGCATTCTCTCTCCTGAGTCTTGGCAGAAGGCACTTTTCAGTATGGTAGTATATCTCAGTTCTGCCAATGCCCCCCACTTCATGGGCCCTCTGTTCCTGCCTCCCCAGAGAATAAGCCTTAGGCTTTGCCAGGGCAGGCAGAGGAACTGGGGATGGCTGTGCTCTCTTAACAGACTTTAGCAACACCTCTCGTTCTTACTCCATTTCCACTCCCATCCTCGTTTTTTTCATGCATTACATGGTATAAATTGGTTCGTTTCTTGACTTTCCATATTTTCAGTTTAGGATTCAATTTCTCAGTAATGCTGAGTCAATGACCAAACGTCTGCTTTCTTGCTTACAAAATCTTGTTTTTGTTCTCTTTTCTTTCTTTCTCTTCCTCTGTGAAGATTTACACCCCCACCCCACCCCCCTTTGTCATCATTTAGTGTGGTTTCAAGCAGGACCACTGTGTACATTCAATTGCAGTCAGAAACCTCTCTGCTTTATGTGTACTATACATATGTATTATATATTAATTCATTGTGTATGTTTTTTCTTTTTTTGTTTAATAATTTATTTTATTTTTTCAGTGTTCCAAGATTCATTGTTTATGCACCACACCCAGTGCTCCATGTTTGTTTGTTTGTTTGTTTTTCATCTTATTTCTTCCTAAGCCAGTCCATGTGATGTGCTTGTGGTTACAATGACCTTTTTGGAAACCATAGGGGTTGTTATACCCATGGCTCCCACTGAGGATCCTACGAATCTTTAGGTCATATGATGCCGTATTTTATGCCACCATCCTGACCATGACTGATTGAAACAGAAATGGCATCTGACCTAAAAGAACCAAACCTGGGAGACGCCTGGGTGGCTCTGTTAGTTGAGTGACTGCCTTAGGCTCAGGTCATGATCACAGAGTCCTCAAATCAAGTTCCACATCGGGCTCCCAGCTCTACGGGGAGTCTTCTTCTCCCTCTAATCTTCTCCCCTCTCATGCTCTCCCTAACTCTCTCTCTCTCTCTCTCTCAAATAAATAAATAAAATATTTTTAAAAAAAGAACCAAATCTGGGGGGTTAAGTCATGGCCTTGGTAGTAGGCACAATTGTTCTGTCAATGTGTGGGTTGCTTCATATTAAATGGTGACTGCCATTTTTCTAAGGGAGTTGGTATCGGTCATATGCACAGAGAAAGGGGGAATCTATTATTAGTAAAAACAAGAGCAATACATTTGGAGATTAGCTGAGTCAACATCATATCAGAACACTGAGATAGGAACAAAGATGTCATTGCTGAATAGGAACAAAAAATTGTGGTCCCTAGAATTGCTTTGCACTAACATTCCAACACTCTGTGAGGTGTCATTATGGGATAACTGATACTGTTTACTATTTAGTTTACTCCTGGTATATTTATGCAACAAACCCCAATTAATTAGCATAAACTAATCATAGTTCTTTTCCTTGTGCATTCTGAATATAGCTAACTCCCCCAAACCCTGGGCATTGGTGAATACACAGCCATTCTTACACAGTGCTGATAATGATCTCGGAAGAGGTGGTCTGGAAATAGCAGTCTTGTCTCATATGGGTTAGGATGAGTACACTCTGCTAAGAATGTGTGAATAGGAAAAAACTAGCACTTTAATTGAAAAACTGACAGATACAGTTTCTAATTCTCATTTCCCCACCAACTACTTAAATTCCTGAATTAAGTCACCTACTCTCTACTCCTATTATTTTTTTTTTCTCTGTTGAGGGTTTTGTACTAGAGGACTCAAAGATCTTTCCTCACTCTCAAATTCCATATCAACACATCCATGTCATCAAATTCTTTCAAGATCACAGAGACAGAGATTTATATACAGTTCATTTCATGCAGTCAGTTCATTTTGTGATGAGCCCAAAACAACAATTTCTCCACTCCTTTCAATTCTCTTCCTATTTCTCTGTTTAATCACTTAGATTTTTCTCCGAGGCAAATATTCTGATTAGTAAATGGGCAAAGCCCAGGAAACGATGTTGAGGGGTCTGTGGAAAAAGAGAGGATGCGCAGCAGATTTCAGGGTGAGTAGGGTGTGTACGTGTGGTGTGAGAATCAGGTGACAAGAATAGTGAAGGCAGAGAGACAGATGTGATGCTGGGAACCTGTGGTATCTAAGAATGCTTTGATAGGGGTGCCTGGGTGGCTCAGTTGATTAAGCAACTGCCTTCGGCTCAGGTCATGATCCCGGAGACCAGAGATCGAGTCCCACATTGGGCTCTCTGCTCGGTGGGAAGCCTGCTTCTCCCTCTCTCACTTCCTCTGCTTGTGTTCCCTCTCTGGCTGTGTTTCTCTCTGTCAAATAAATAAAATCTTTTAAAAAAATGCTTTGACAAAGAAAAGTTTATGTTTGAAAAGAATTTTATGCCTCTGGGACATAGCAATATTTTGGTATAAAATAAAAGTAAAGTTGATTCTAAAGTTCAGATACTGGTTCTAGAAAATTATAGACATTTGGTACAAAATAAGTTTTGTAAACATAAGAGTATGTTCATCTTTCTCCCACTTAACGTTGAAAGAATCAGGCCAAGGGGTGCCTGGGAGGCTCAGTCGGTTAAGCATCTGACTTTGGCTCAGGTCATGATCCCAGCGTCCTGGGATCAAGCCCCATATCAGGCTCCCTGCTCAGTGGAAAGCCTGCTTCACCCTCTCCCTCTACCTGCTGCTCTGCCTACTTGTGCTCTCTCTCTCTCTTTCAGATAAATACATAAAATCTTAAAAAAAAAAAAAAAAAGACAAAAGAACCAGGTCAAAAGACCTAAAGCCAAAGGCAACTGGTGGAGATTTCAATGGGAAATCTTCAATGGGGAGTATTATAATTTGTCCCCAGAGCTCCAAAAGTCAGAGTCAATTTCTAAATAAGCTACAAATAAAGGAAGCACTTCATTATCACTGGAGGTTCTAAGCTTTCTTATTAAAAATGCAATTAGAGGGCACCTGGGTGGCTCAGCGGGTTAAAGCCTCTGCCTTCTGCTCAGGTCATGATCTCAGGGTCTTGGGTTCCAGGCCCGCGTAGGGCTCCCTGCTAAGCAGAGAGCCTGCTTCCTCCTCTCTCTCTGCCTGCCTCTCTGCCTACTTGTGATCTCTCTCTCTGTCAAATAAATAAAATCTTTAAAAAAAATGCAATTAGAATTACTAGTTTCTTTTAAAGGTAGGCAGCATGATAACATTCTGGATAAAAGTATAGTTTTGTTTCTCTCTCTAACTAAAGGCACACCAAAATCACATTACCTCCTCAAAAATGAAAAATAGATCCACCATATGATCCAGTAACCCCACTTGTCGATATTTATCCAAAGGAATGAAAATCACGATCTGGAAGAGATACCTGTACTTGTATATTCCTTGCAGCACTATTCACAATAGCCAAGACAGAGAAACCACCTGTGTCCCCTGACAGACGAATGGATAAAGAAAAAGTGATACATACACAAAGTGGGATATTCAGCCTCAAAAAAAGAAGAAACTTCTGTCATTTGTGACAACATGGATAAACCTGGAGGACATTTTGCTGTGTGAAATAACTAGATAAAGAAAGACAAATACTGCATGGTATCATTTATAGGTAGAATCTAAACTAATCAAATTCACAGAAAACATGAGTGGAAAAGTGGCTGCCAGGGGCTGGGCAGGGAAACGGGGGAGGTAATGGCCAAAGGCACAATGTTTCAGTTTAGCAAGAGAAATAAGTTCTGGCAATCTACTGTACAAGTGTCTACAGCTATCAGTAACATATTGTATACTTAAAGTATGCTCAACGGATATGTCTTACCTGAAATGATTTTAGCATTCTGAAACAACAATGGCACTAATAATAAAGGGGGCTGGAAGAAACTGTGGGAGGTTATAAATATATTTGTGATCTTAATGATGGTGACCGTTTCATGGGTGTGTACTTGCTCCCAAACTCATACAACTGTGTACGTTAAACACACACAGCTTTTTACATGTTAATCATACCCCAAAAAAGTTGTTTAAAAATAAAATAAAAACACTCAGTATTTGGCCTTTTCCAGAAAACATTCACAAACCTGTACTTTGGGGCATGGATTTTCCAACTTTGATGTTCATCTGAATAATTCGGAAGACCTTAAAAATGTAGCATTCTGGATTCCACATTTAAAATATGAATTTTTTTTTTTTAATTTGACAGAGAGAAACACAGCCAGAGAGGGAACACAAGCAGGGGGAGTGAGAGAGGGAGAAGCAGGCTTCCCGACGAGCGGGTCTCCGGGATCATGACCTGAGCCGAAGGCAGTCGCTTAACCAACTGAGCCACCCAGGCGCCCCTAAAATATGAATTCTTTAAGTCCAAGGATGCCTAGGAATTAGCACTTTAAACACTTAACTTCAAGCACTTCTGACTCTGAGAATCTTGAGCCAAACATTAAGAAACACTGCCCCCCCAAAAAAATAATAATAAAAGAAAAAAGAAAAGAAAAAAAAAAAAGAAAGAAAGAAAGAAAAAAGAAATGCTCCCTAAGAGTCAACAATAAAAGCTAAGGAGGTAGTTTGTAGGAGAATTCAAAGAACTCTCTGCAGTAAATACAAACTTAAAAGATAAAACAAAACAGGTCTCTCCTGTGTTTTCATCCTTTTCCCCTAAATTAAAACCAAACTTCGATGCCTTTCATCTTTACTACAAAAGACAAAGTTCTCCTCATTAGAAACTCCTTTCATGTAAAACAAATGTCTTTCCACTGAAGTATGTAGCCCTAGATAGTTCACCAAGAGGCTCTTCACCTAGGTTCAGTATGAGACAAACTCTCGAGAGGTTTGGAGCAATGATTCCATGGTTGGTCATCTGTTTATGGATAAATTTTGATTTATTCTTGCTCATATAATTTTACATGTCTTAGAATGATTTGTTTAAAACGGTTATCTCTTGTCCTTGGTAATTTTTTTAAAGGAAATTATTCAGGCAAAAATAAAACACTTTGGTTAGCTTGCTACCTACCAGCATTTCACTCAAATTTAGTGTAAGGTGAATTCAACATTGAGTTTTTTCTGTTTATATCTCCAGAAAGGAAATTATGGTTTAACAAGCACACAGGCAGCAGTAAAATTAATATTTTAGTGTTAAGCATCAGGAGCTTCAGGACTTGATCATGGGAAATGATTAGCTAGTAATCAGGAATTGTTGAAGAGACTGTGTTCTGACTGTGTTTCCCAAATAATTCTGATCCAAGGAATCCCATAGGTCTTGGTTGAAAGCACATATTCTGTGGAATGTTTTCTGGAGATTCTGATTTGTTAATCTGGACTGCTTCCCAGGAATCTGTGTTTTTAATAAGAAGCCAGATGCTTCTTATATTAAGGAAAGTTTAGATAGTATTTCTACAAGGTTCTATTCTACTAGTCAATGGTACCATTGCAGGATTTTCTTTTCCCAGCATATGAGAATTACAAAAAAAGATGGGTCATGTCTTTCAGGTCTCACCTTGTAGATGTTCCTGATTTTTTCATGGGGATTTCTGCTTCTGATAAGAGACTGGAGACACTTATCTGAATTTGTTCCATCACCTCAGTTCTTTGGCTGTTTGGTGCTTACCACATTTGACTTAGACATGATGAGTCCATAGATGGGGTAGTTCTGTTTTATTAAATCCCTCTTTCAACCTTCTTGCAAAAAAGAAATAGGCCCGACCTGCCACTCTCTGCCCATATTATCTACCCCTGTCCTCGTGACTACTACATTGGTATGGAATGTCAGTGTAAACAATTCACTGTAAGAAGGGCTTCTCTCTGAAAGGCACATATACAGAAGAAAAATATTCATTTGATGAGTGTTTGGAATAATGAATTATTTTCTAACTGAGGAGGGGGATGTTTCCATATACTGATGTAACTGGAATCAGGAAAGGAGTTTATAGGGGCGCCTGGGTGGCTCAGTCCTTAAGTGTCTGCCTTCATGCTCCCTGCTTAGCAGGAAGCCTGCTTCTCCCTCTATCATCCCCTTACTTGTGTTGCCTCTCTAGCTGTGCTTCTCTGTGTCAAATAAATAAATAATTTTTTTAAAAAGGAGTTTATGTAGAGTTTGAAAATATTCTCAATATTGTAACTTTTCATTTATTATGCTTTTCATTTCAGCCGAAAGAAAAGTATAATAAGATCTTTTTTGATTGATAGGGATGTGCAGGAAACACTGATTTTTAACTAAAGAGTTCTGGAGGAGATATGAAGAGTGAAATTTTAATTTTAACAAAACAGGACACGGCCTAAAGATTTTATCTAGGATAAATGGTTGCTAATATATTCCTTGCAGTGGTGAGATTCTGTGATTCTTTTTAAGACTTCAGGATCTCTTGTTTTAAAATAAATGATTCCAGTCACTTTCATCCATTTCATTCCTCCCAGATGCATGCTTAATTGTAGTGTACAAAGTTAGGAAGAAATCTCTGGAGTTTTTTCTCACACCTAGGATGTAGGAAGCTGAAAAGAACATGCTCCCATCTATCAATGAGAAAGAGCTGGATAAATGACAGTTATAACTTTTCTTGGACCTATAAAAGAGCTAAAGACATCAGGCAACTCAATAGTCTGAAACCCATGGAGAAACAACCCCCTCAAAGTGGGAAGGGATGTATGGAAAGGATCACCATGGGGAGAACTAGACAGGAGGACATGGCAGCCACCATACTTGTACCCTGGCAGAAGAAGGAACATTGCTTCTTCTCCCTCCCTCCCTCCTTCCTTCCCTCCCTCCCTCCCTCTGTCCCTCCTTCCTTCCTACCTTCCTGCCTGTCTGCCTTCCTTCCTCCCTCCCTCCATCCCTCTTTCCTTCCTACCTACCTTCCTTCCTGCCTTCCTTCCTTCCTCCCTCGGTCCCTCCCTCCCTCCTTTCTACCTTCCTTCCTTCCTGCCTGCCTGCCTTCTTTCTTTCCTTCCCTCCTTCTTTCCTTCCTTCCCTCCTTCCTCCCTCCCTCCTTTCCTTCCT
>PITA01009842.1:0-10925 GCA_004023965.1 Spilogale gracilis
TAGAAAGGGGCAAAGGGGGAGGTGTGGGCTGCCGTCTGCCGTCAGTGCTCCCCTATACTTTGGGAACTTCCCCTGCCACCCTTCACCCAGCTCAGATGAGCCACTGAGTCCTGGCATGGTAGGGAGGTGGCGAGAGGCAGGGAAGAGCTCATAGGCTAGGGGAGGGGGAGTGGGGTGGCTGGTGGGATTGCTCAGGGACTGAAGTCCTCCATGAGTTAAAAAAAAAAAAAACAACCCTTCAGTGTATTATTAAAACAAACAAACTAGAAAATTGGAGGCTAAGAGATTGTGTTGAGAAAGTAGCGCTTCTGGAATAAAGATTCGAGTGGTGAGGTGACTCTGGATGACCAAAGCAGCTGGAGGGACCTGGCTGGGACTGGGCCGGAGGTGAGTGACGGTGAAAGGAGGCCAGCAACTCAAGACGCTCAGAACCCAGAGAGATGCCAGGAGTTAGTGGGGGAGACAGAGAGGGTAGGATTGCTGAATGAAAAGGCCATGTCTGGGACGACTGACCCTCCAGCCACTGCAGGGCCCCGGGAGAGCACGGGGAGTTTGTAAGGGAGGCTTCTGTGACGACGCCCAGACCCTGCTCCCTCATTTCCTTGCTGCGGGCGGACTGCACCGTTGTGAAGGTAGCATAACTAGGATCGCAGTGAAAGCTGGGGTTTGGGGACAGACCTTTGAGAAACATCAGGAAAACGACACTCCAGCTTTATTTATGTGAAAGATAAACATTGGTTTCCAAAAGTAGGAGTAAATGAAATTAAAAAAGAGAAACGTAAACTCAGGCGTTACCAGCACTCTGCCCCTAGCCTGTTTCTCTGGTCGCTCAGAGGTAACCCCAGAAGGGTGACTTCAACAGTAACTGAGCACATTTTTCTGGGTCGGTGCCCATGGCTGAGTACCCCCAGCCTTGTGCTGACTATTTCCTAGGTATTTCTGGGAGCTCTGCACCAGTGTTTCCAGGAGCTCGTAAGTGGCCCCCTCCAGCCCCCCTCAGAATCTACAACCCTGTTGATCTCCTGCTCCTGCTCACTCTACGGACGTTCCTTGTCCGAAGTCACCTGCAGATGTCTCATCACCTTTCCCGGGGCAGCTGGAGCCTGAGGACTCTGACATCCTAGCCAAGGGTGCCAAGTCCTGGGGCTCCCAGCACCCGTGCTGCCTCTAGTGATTTCCTTCAACCACACCACTCCTGCATGTCTCTGTTCACACTGGGAACCCCCTCTAGGTCAGCTCGGGGCACATCTTGGGTCATTGCTAGAAGAGGGTGGCAGGCGGCCTGGAGCCTTTGATGCAAGAAAGCTGTCTCCTGCTACATGTCAAAATAAGGATGCTATTTGCCCCCTTCTTGTGTGTGTGACCCAGAAGTCAGCTGGGGTCTCTCTGGGCCTGGCCACTTAGAGGCTGGGCCCTCTGTGCAGGCTCAAGATGCTCTCCAAGATTGCTGTAGGAGGCTGGCCTTCTCCCAGACACCTCCGGGCTTGGGCTTCTAGTGTTGCCCCCCAGCTCATATGTCCTTCACCAGTGCCCACGTGCTACTTTGTGCTTTTAAGCAGTGTGTCCTTGCCATGAAGCTCAGCTTATTCTTCAATTTAAAAACAAACAAACAGGGGCACCTGGGTGGCTCAGTCATTAGGTGTCTGCCTTCAGCTCAGGTCATGATCCTGGAGTCCCGGGATCAAGCCCCAAATCAGGATCCCTGCTCAGCATGAAGCCTGCTTCTCCCTTTCTCGCTCCCCCTGCTTGTGTTCCCTCTCTAGCCGTGTTTCTGTCAAATAAATAAAATATTAAACAAACAAACAAAACCCCTCCATTCATGTAAGTGTTCTGTGCTTGCTATTACTGAAAACTGAGGAAAGGATGTATGTTCTATCCCAGCAGCACAAACTCATAAAGAGACTGGACATACCTTAGTCTTAAAGAGAACCCGCTACCGGTTGTACATGGGTACACACATGTTGTGAAGCTGGTCTGCAGAGTCTAGTAGAGTTGGAACACGTGCTTACCCTACACCCTGACCTAGCAATTCCATTCCACAAAAACACTATGGATGTTCACCAAGATGTGTGTGAGAAGGACCACATGGCTTTAGTCCCAACAACAGCCCCAAATGGAGAAAGCCTGAATGTCCATCCAGGAACGTTCATCCACATAGAAAGTGTAAGTAGGTTGTGGCACATTGGATTACCACACAGTAGTGCAAAGGGAGTGACGCACAACTACACACACCAACAGGGACGAGACTCCCAACTCGGCTGCTCACGGAGACAAGCGAGACACAAAAGGCTAGGTATTTGTATTTTTCCATTTGCGTAAAGTCTCAAACCAGGCAAAATGAGTTTTTGGCATCAGGGAGCTGGTGGGGAGAGGTGGCTAATGCTGGGGAAGAGGCCTGGCCAAGACTTCCCGCTTGCTCAGAATGTCCTTTCTCCTGAAGTAAGTATGGGTTACGTGGGGATGTTCATCTTGTGAGAATTCACCAGGCTGGCTGCTCATGATTTGTCACCTTCAAGATGTATGTTGACTAAATTCTTCAATCAAATATATGGTCACTAAAGCCCTCCTACCACTGAAGGATTTTCTATTGGTCACGTTGGCCTGCGTCTCATCTTCCCCCTTCTCCTCTCCCTTCCCACTCATGTCTTGGAGCCTGCAGGTCCTATTCTTAAAAGATTTTTTTATTTTCTAAAGATTTGTTTCTTAGAGAGAGAGAGAGAGAGAGAGCATGTGCACATGTGCGTGCAAGGGGAGGGACAGAGAGAGAGAGAGACAGAATCTCCAGCAGACTCTCCACTGAGCATGGAGCCTGACACAGGGTTTGAACTCATGACCTTGAGATCATGACCTGAGTGGAAATCAAGAGTCAGCCGCCTAACCGACTGAGCCACCCAGGTGCCCCTGTTTGTTGGTTTCTAAGGCACAGGAAGTGAGTCATCTTTCTGCCCAGGGCTCCCCTGATCCCTTTCCCCCCTCCCGTTCTTGAAGAGAGAGCTTTTTTCCCCTAAGGGAAATCCTTATGCTAGCTTTCAAGAATACCATTTCCCCACTGAAAATATTAGGGGGGCAGCACCAAGGGGGTTATGCTGGGAGCCACAAGGATGTGGCCATGCACACCTTTTCCTGGGGGATTTGTCAGCTGGACAGTCCTGCCCCGTGCTGCAGATCCCTCCCCTGTGAAACGGTGGTAATAGCAGCTCACCTCAAAGGGCTGGCAGTGAGGACCGTCTGCAAACACGTGACCAGCACCTGGAATGTTCGCCTGGGATGAGTAGCTATCATTATTGTTTAGGACACTGATCTTACTCTCTCATAAGCCTTGACTATGTCCCTGTACTTCAGATTGCAACATGAATCTATGCAGGGGAGGGAATGGACATGGCACATGAGAATAGAATCAGGCCAGGGATGCCACGCTGCTCTGTGTCCAGGATTCTCTTCAATCTGAGTTTTATGCTCCCTCTTCCTTTAGTCGGGTTCCTTCTCAAGAAGCAAATGGACACCAGCTGGACCTACCATTCCAGTCCATGGGATGAATCAGACTTAACCAACTCCCTGAAGGGGTTACAACTTGGGGGAAGCCAGGGTCCCGCTACATACATTTTTGAAATTTCACTTATAACTAATGAACATCTCTTCTCTTTACACAGTTGTGTGCACACACTCACAACTGGATTTTGAACTTTTAACTCTTCCTACTCTTTTGAGAGCCACAATTGCTATTGACCTTTGGATGTTTGCTAGAACAAATAAATGGGATGATAAATGAGCAATATGTTGAAACAGGAGCCTCGTCCTTGGAGAGATCTGAAGCAGGATCTAGAAGCCATGAAGAACCAGGGGCCCCACAGCTAAGGAGGTTGACCCACAATGGCAGCCTCGATTTCTGAGTTCAGAATCTCTTAGTGTGCATTCCCAAATGCCCAAGTCCCAGAAGAAATAGTCTGGCTGACTAGCTGTGGTTGGAGACCTCTCTTGGTGCAGAAATTTATACCTACAGTGGAAAGGTGGTCAGGGCTTAGGATTATTGCCACGATCCCCCCCCCCAAATATTCCCCCAATGGGTGGGAGTGGGGTTCTGTTCTTAGGGAAGGGGATCAACAGGTAAGCAGTTGCCCTAGAACCCCTATAACAACTTTTTCCAAAGTGAGGCTGAATTGAATGTTTTGGGGAAAGCTTAGTTATTGTGGCTTTCAGGTGGCAGGGTGCTGGCTAACTTCCAGAACTATAAGTAAGCAGTGATTCACAGCATGTGATCCCCAAGGCTCTTTCAGGGGAATGAGATGTTCTTCTTTTTTCAACTACACATTTGTGTAAAGCTGGATTTTCTTTTATACTTAAAGCAAACATACTGTAACAAAAGATGACCTATCTCAACAGACTGGAAGGCAGAAGGAGGTATTTCAGCTGTCCTCTATAAAGCCAGACATTAGAAAGATTTGTAAAAATGTAAAATAATACCCTGCCATTTTCATGTTTTCTGTTTTGGAAACAGAGTTCCCACCAAAAAATGTTACCTATATTAACATGTAATGGCTTTACTATTGCTACATTTTTTAAAAAAAATTTTAGTTATTTGTTTGAGAGAGAGAGTGTGACAGAAAACATGAGCAGGAAGGAAAGGGAGAAGGAGGCTCCCCACTGAGCACCGAGCTGGATGTGGGCTTGATCTCAAGACCCCGGAATCATGACCTGAGCCAAAGGCAGATGCTTAACCAACTGAGCTACCCAGGCACCCCCTATTGCTACTTTTAAAAAATTATATATTTATTTGACAGAGAGAGCATGCAAGCAGTGTGGGGTTGAGAGGGATAAGCAGACTCCCTCCTGTGTGTGGAGCCTGAAGTGGGGCTCGATCTCACGACCTTGAGATCATGACCTGAGCCAAAACCAAGAGTCGGACACTTAACCAACTGAGCCACCCAGGTGCCCTATGATTATTTTTAAATGACTGCGTAGTCTGTAATCTCCCAGTTTTTATTTCTAAAATGGTGCATAGTAATAAATAAGACCCACATAACCATTTCCTCCTCCTCGGGCTTCCTATCTCACAGCTCAAAGGAACCCTGGGTCTTGGCCTCTCTCCAGCTCCGGCACCCAGGGTCCCACCTTGTTCTCTCCCTGCTGGGCTTCTGCATGGAGCTGAGGAGCAGTCAGGAATCTGAACGTGCTTCAGCTTCTGTGTGCTTTCTCTGGAAAGCTGAGTCAGACGAACATGAGGTAAAAGGAGGGTTTTGCATTTCATGTTCTTTGGTTAAAAGCAACCCCAGCGAGAGGAGGATCCTGGCCGAAACATGCAGCGCCTCCTCTGTGGGAATTCTTTGTTCTGAATGCACCTTCCTCAGTATGGGTTGACAGAATTCTTGCTTCTCGATAAAATAAGCCCTCTGTGCTGTGTGAGGGAAGGCATTCTTGGTAAGAGGGGTTCTCTGGGGAGAGCGGGCAACTAACTGTTGTTGACAGTAGGGAGCATGTGAGTCCCTGGAGAGGCACTGGGGAGGCGGCCTCACCCACAGCAAGGGGACCACAGGGGGGACGCAGAGGGGCAGCAGTGCAGAAAAGCATGTGACTCCCTTTGGATAATCGAGCGGGTGGCAATCAAGCCACAGGTGTGTGGATAAAGACGGAAGCAGGAAACCCAGAAGACCTAATGTTCCAATCAAATTCCTCTTTCATCTTTAAGGTGAAAGGGAAGAGACATCATCTTTTTTTTTTTTTTTAAGATTGTATTCATTTATTTGAGAGAGAAAGAACATGAGAGAAGGAGACTGAGAGTGAAAGAGAGCAAGCTATCAAGTGCAGGGGAGAGGGAGAGAGGGAGAAGCAGACTCTGCGCTGAGCAGGGAGCCTGATGTGGGACTTGATCCCAGGACCCTGAGATCAGGGCCTGAGCCAAAAGCAGATGCTCAACCAACTGAGCCACCCAGGGGTCCCAAGACACATCGTCTTAAGGGCCGCTGATCTTTGAAGACTGAAGACACTGGAGGCTGACTGCCTGGGGGGGAACCCTCGCTCGGCCCCTTGCTGTGTGAACGCTGAGCCTCAATCTCATCTGTAAAATGGAGATAAATAGTCCTCCTGAACAGGGTCGTTGTGAAGATCAGCCTGACACAGGCTCAAGCACTCATTAAATCATTACTGTTCAAATAAGCATCTGTTTGGAGTTAGGCAGTCATGGGGCTAGAGAATAAACCTTCTGGACCCCCTCGAGCTAATCGGGACACCACCTGCAGTAGAAGCAAGCCCTTCTGTTTCTGGCCCGGGGACAAGGAAATGTGCTCTTATGTGTGAATGATTCCAGTGTGAAGTTCAAGGAAGTGTTTTGGTCTCTGCCCTCATCAAGAACAATCCAGAGTGGAGCTGACAAATTTTCTTGGAGAATTCAAGGGGAGGAGGAGAAGGGACATGTGAGTATCTGAGAGGGAGGGGGAAAGAGAAGTCAGAGCCCATGGCTGTCACGGAAAACCCAGTGCTCAGAAGGAGGCTCTTTACTACCCTCTAAAGTAGAAACACAGGTCTGCACCCCACGGAGTCCAGCCCCATCATTTAAATGGGGTGCATCATGGATGGACCATGAGAGGCACTTTGGCCTCCCACCTTCTTCTCCTGCCTGAATCCCCTGCCTCGGTTTTGACATTAAAGTTACACAACCAGAAAAGCATTCCAGGGGCGCCTGGGTGGCTCAGTTGGTTAAGCAATGGCCTTCTGCTCAGGTCACGATCCCAGAGACCCGGGATCAAGTCCCACACTGGGCTCCCTGCTCGGCAGGAGGCCTGCTTCTCCCTCTCTCACTCCCCCTGCTTGTGTTCCCTCTCTAGCTGTGTATCTCTCTGTCAAATAAATACAATCTTTTTTTTTAAAAAAAAAAAAAAGAAAGAAAGAAAGAAAAAAGGAAAGCATTCCGTCCCGGGCAAAGCCAGATGGTAATCACTGACACCATGTCCACGCCTCAGATCGTAATGAGGACATTTACTCATGTATAGACTTGACCTATAAAATTCCCATGCCTCCTTTCCAGTAATGTCTGAATGAACTTACTTGCCAAAGAAAAAAAGGAACTAACTGCTAAGATGCTTCTTCAGACCTGCCAGCAAAGAGCAAACTCCCCTCCCCAATTTCACTCATGGTGGGCGTAGCTGGGAAGTTATCGACCCACATCCTCTTCCACCTCCTCCTTCCTCATCTTATTTAGCAGGAAGATATTTGTTGAGAACTTTGTAGGATGGGGAGAGGGGAAGAGGGATAAAATCATATGAGCCGCTATGGTTGGTCATAGGAGTCCTGGTCATCCTAAACCATTAAGGGGACACCTCATTCCATATACAAGCCCTGGTTCTTTCTGAGCTTATCTCCCTGAGCTGCTCGACCAGAGATTCCTGGCTCAGTGGGAAGCAGGTCTGGATAGCTCCAGTTTTTCCAAGCTGAAGTTCTGAGGTTCTGACCTCAGTGACGCCTCTCCTGCCCCAGAGCCAGTGTCCATTGATGGGCCTTCCCAGGTGTTTCTAGACATTTCCCTAGTTTGAATCAGCAAAATTGGTCCCTTTGCTCATCTCTTCCTCAAGCCCCAACTGTGGGTCACAAAAACAGCAGATTCTGGGAGCCTTCCACACTCACTCTCTCCCCTCCTTAGCTTCTCCCCTCCCAGAGGAGAGAGAATTCGTTTTTATGAATCGACATTTCTCAGCAGCAGCAGGTTTTGATTTGGTCTAAAGTGCCACTGTGCACTTACTTGGAGCCTTCAGGAACGGCCGCTACGTTGATGCAGCCAGTTCTGGGTTAAGAGGAAGGAGCTGGGGCAGCACGGGACCACATACACTGGAGGCACACTTGACCTACAGGCTCAGCTTGGAGTGGTCCTCCTTGGACTGGTCTGGGCTTGTTATAGGTTGCTGTATCAGTTGTGTTCTTCAGTTTTAAGTAACTGACTCCCTGTGAAAGATCAGGTTCCCAGAAGAGAGTTGGATTGGCCATCTTTGGTTGCATGTCTCCTCCTTGACTGGGCAATTCTATGCCTAATGGCAGAGGGCAGGGCCAGAGGGGAGGTAGTTATTTTACCAAAAGAAGGTGCTCTGGGTAATAGGCAGGCCAAACATTGGATTTCCGCTATAGGAAGACTTCCTGGACAGGAAACCTCAGAGGGTGCTCCTGAAGCCCACTTGGATCTTAGAGGCAGAGGTCAGAGGTGGGCTTAGCAATTCAGTGCAAAGCTGATAGTATGACACAATAGTACACTCTCAAAAAGTTTCATTCTAAAATTGGCAATACCCTCAGTGAAGACACTTTAAAAATCACAGAAAAGTCGGGGCGCCTGGGTGGCTCAGTTGGTTAAGCGACTGCCTTCAGCTCAGGACATGATCCTGGAGACCCTGCTCGTTGGGAAGCCTGCTTCTCCCTCTCTCACTCCCCATGCTTGTGTTCCCTCTCTGGCTGTGTTTCTCTCTGTCAAATAAATAAAATCTTAAAAAAAAAATCACAGAAAAGTCTAGAAAAGAGAATTTAAAAAGTCATCTATAGGGACGCCTGGGTGGCTCAGTTGGTTGAGCAACTGCCTTCGGCTCAGGTCATGATCCTGGAGACCCGGGTTCGAGTCCCACATCGGGCTCCCTGCCCGGCGGGAGGCCTGCTTCTCCCTCTCTTACTCCCCCTGCTTGTGTTCCCTCTCTGGCTGTGTTTCTCTCTGTCAAATAAATAAAATCTTAAAAAAAAAAAAAAAAAAAAAAAAAAAAAAAAAAAAAAAAAAAAAAAAAAAAAAAAAAAAAAAAAAAAAAAAAAAATAAAAAGTCATCTATAACTCCACTACTCTGAGAAAACCCCAGTTAATTTCTGAGGGGGTCTCTCACCTTCTATGAATTCTTTTTCTTTTAATTTTATTTTTTTGGTGTTCTAAGACTCATTGTTTATGCACCATACCTTCTATGAATTCTTGTTAACACAGTTGAGAATTCATCATGTATAAGATTCTGTATTCAGTGTGTAAATATCACATATAGATCCAGTGACTGGTAGAGGAATATGTTTGTACCATAGGCCCACTGAATGGACTTGACCATTCCAGCTGGTGGAAGAGGAGAAAGACCTTCTTTGGTTTATAGTTCCACCAACATTGAAGACCTGGGAAATTGCCAAGGCCTGCCTTCCTTCCATCCCAGAGGAGGTTCTATCTGGACATGAGCCACAGGGGACGGCAGCCTCCACAGACATAGTCCTATGTAAGAAAGGGCCCCTACCTCCACATCAGAGCCCATGGGAACTCCTTGTGTGTTTCCCTTATGCTTCAGGGAACTGTGACTGTAGATCTTTCCCATGGGTTTCTGTCAAATCTGGTGAGTTTCTAGTCTCCTTCTGACATGGATAGGTTACATTTCCATCTGATCTTTAAAGGAGATACTATCTTTGTTGAGTCACTTGAAATGATGTCAAGAATATGCTTGATGGTGAAGAGTAAAATCACCAGGAGGATAGGATCATGGAGGAATCCCAGGCTAAAATAAGCTGTCATCATCTTTGCAATGTGCTGTGCACACTGTGTGTATACAGATGGGTGTACTTAAATTCCTGAACCTGTGTATTTAAGAGTCTAAAACCAAAAGCTTACTTGTTTTAACCTTTGCTGACATTTGCCAAAGGATAGAATTCATCGTGATATAAGAGTTTAGAACTCTATCATTTGGAGCAAAAGAAATCTGTATATTTCCTTCAGTGAACTCTCAGGGAAGAGTGGGCCATATTCCTATTAACAGAGTTCACCCTTCAGAATTGGGTGGGATCACTCTTGAGAGACAGAAGCATTTGTCTATAGAGAAAGATGATTCACTTTTGCTTTACCATATCCTGAATAAGTCAGGGACCAGCCTCCCATTCTAATACCTCCAGGGAAACTTATTCTCTTTACTAAGATACCTCATCTGCACAGAAATGGGCCACCTAGGTCATGGCTGGGGACTACTAGGGGAATACTAGGCTTGGTCTAGTCACAAGAGATGTCCATGTAGGAGGCACTCACATCTCGGATTATCCCTTCTATGAGTAATCATGAGCTCCTTCACTTCCTCCATTCCTTGTTATCATTCCTCGGGATGGTACCTGAGCCGCCTTCTTTTCTCAACGTATTCCTCCTCCTGAAGGATCTTGTCCACTCCAGGGTCCCAACTGTGTATGGACACGTGGTTCCCAAATTTGTATCTCTGGCTCAGCTTTCTGTTGAGTTCCAGACCCACTTATATGCAGGCTATTCAACATTTCCACCTTAAAGTTGTCAGTAATACATGATATTTAACATAGCCCCCAGATTTACCCTTCGTCCTCAGTCAATGGCAACCATTCTGCCAAGCTGGAAACCTAGGAGTCATTACTGATCCCTCCCTTGCTTCGTCCTCATTCTGTTCACTAAGTTCGGTTTAATTCACTCATTTGTTCACTTAGTGAGTAAGTTTTAAGCCCGTATTACACTCCAGGCATTGCATCAGGATCTAATGGTGAGCAAAAATAGACAAGAACCCTCCTTCATAGAGCTTACAGCCTATTTGTAGAAAAGGACAAATGATGTTATGAAAGGAATGTATACTTATAAATGCTTAATCAGGGGGTACCACGAAGACTTCTCTGAGGAAGGGACATTCAAAAGGAGATCTAAAGAATGCCTCAGGAGTTAACTACTACTAGATCAAGGGCACGGGGGGAGGGGGGGATGGGGAAGTCAATTTCTAAACAGACCGAACAGTGTACACACCAGTCCTGAATGAGGTGACATGAGTAAGACTCTGAGGAGGGCCATGTGCCTGCAGCATAATGAATTACAGGAATGACAATGGGGAGGAGACGGAGAGGGAGGCAGTGGCCCTCTTGTCGCCAGCCCTACAGCCATGATCCCTAGTCCAGACTTTGGCTGTCCTTTCTTTCCAGCAGAAGTCACCTCTGCTGTTGTT
>PITA01009842.1:11025-75269 GCA_004023965.1 Spilogale gracilis
TTTTTTTTTTTTAAAGATTTTATTTATTTGACAGAGAGAAACACAGCCAGAGAGGGAACACAAGCAGGGGGAGTGAGAGAGGGAGAAGCAGGCTTCCCGCCGAGCAGGCAGCCCGATGTGGGACTCGATCCCGGGTCTCCAGGATCATGACCTGAGCCGAAGGCAGTGGCTTAACCAACTGAGCCACCCAGGCGTCCCCGAACCTGACTCTTGTCTCCTCTGGCGCCACGTCCAGCTGCTTGTCCTCGGGTACCCCATGCCTCACTCCATGAAAAGGGGCTTTGGGAGCTGGACAGCGGGCTGAGGGGCCTGGCCCAGAGCACAGAAGTACCTGAGCCACGGCTGCATGTTGATCCAGCTAGGAGCTCAGGAAACTGCCCCGGGTGAGGCTTTCAGGGAGTCGGCGTTAAGGAAGTTGGCTGTCAGAGTAGCAAGAAGCAACACTTGAGAAGCACAAGGCCTCTAGAGGCTTGGAGGAAAGACCAGAAATTGGTGGGAGGTGGTGACCGATAGGAGCCTGGGCACTGGGAGATGGGGGCTTGAGAGCAGGACGCCGGGCACCAGAGAAATGAAGCTCCAAGACAGCAAAGAATGGGCAGGACGTGGGCACCTGGGTGGCTCAGTTGGCTAAGCATCTGCCTTCGGCTCAGGTTATGTTCCCGGAGTCCTGGGATTGAGTCCCATGTTGGGCTCCCCGCTCGGCAGAAAGCCTGCTTCTCCCTATCCCACTCCACCCTCTGCTTGTGCTTTCTGTCACTCTCTCTCTCTCAAATAAATAAATAAAATCTTTTTTTTTTTTTTTTTTTTTTTTTAAAGAATGGGCAGAACTCAGAGACTTGGGGCTAAGAAGGTCAGGACCTAGTGTGACTTGAGAATGACATGGTAAGAACATAGGAGAGCTCTGTAAAGAAAGAAACCTTTCTACATACTGACTAGGACCCAGAATGGCTCCTAGAGTGTAAGGGGCACGGCTAAGGGTGCTAGAAGGGCATAGAGAAAGGAGGCAGGCCTCTCCTTCCATCCCGCACCCTGCGATTTTTGCAGCCCTAGCCAGGCCTGAGGACGTCCACAAGCCAAGGACATTGAAGGTTATGGCCATGAACCCCAAAGAGCTGTGACTGTTCGCAGGGCCCCCCCAACTCCCATGTGAACGAAACCCCCATATCAGTGTGCTTCTGAGAGCGGCTCTGTAACTCTGGGGCAGGTCTCCAGAGGCCAGGAGTGTGTGTGGTTCACGTGGTAACCAGAAGACTATGACATACGCGGAGGGTGGTGAGGTCACAGAACCCAAGCTTTAAAGTAAGTGAACCATGTGGGCCTCATTTATTTTTAAAAGAAACTTCTGAGAAGAGCTTAGAACAATTTTTTTCCCCTTGAGTGCCGTTTCCCAAAGGTACTCACGAAACAATACGGTGTGACTGTGATGGCCGCACTGAGTTGTCTTTTGGACAGTGTTAGGAGGGACATCAAGAAGGTGGACCGGGAACTGCGGCAGCTGCGATGCATAGACGAGTGCACGCGCTGTCTGTGCGACCTCTATATGCACCCCTACTGCTGCTGCGACCTGCACCCCTACCCCTACTGCCTCTGCTACTCCAAGCGGGCGCGCTCGTGCGGCCTCTGTGACCTCTACCCGTGCTGCCTATGCGACGTGAAGCTCTACTGCCTGCGGCCGTCGCTCAGAAGTTTGGAGAGGAAAGCCATCAGAGCCATCGAGGATGAAAAGAGAGAGCTCGCCAAGTAAAACAACTTCTTCCGATTCCTAGTGGGCCCCTGAAACCTTAGGAGTCCAGGGGCTGGGGGAGGGGACGGGAGAGTGGCTACTCGCTGGGAGATGGAAAGGGCTGGAGATCAGGTCTCTGGTAGCAAAGGCTGAAGGAAAGAAGGGTAAATGGGTCCACGCCGGGAATTGTGAGATTCTCAAGAGAGTGGAATGATGGCAATGGGCAAGGTGGTTGTGGGTTCATAGCTGGAGTGCCAACATGATGAATAATGGGGCTTTAATGAGGGGAAGAAATAGGGGGTGTCGTTAAAAAGCTATTGGGAGAAGCAAACTAAACATTTTTTCTGGTTATGAGCAAAGTGATTTGAGCATATTTGGGCTTACAGAAATGCCTACAAGGGAAGCAATAACAATTGATCATCTCCTTAATGTTTGCCTGAGGCTTTAAGAGCAGGGGAGCGAATTGAACAACAGAGGCGTTCACTGGGTTTGGTGGGAAAACCCGCCTCCCATTCCCCATCTCCAGGCAGCCTTCAGATCCATCTGGAGCAGGGCTGTGCCCTCCCCACTCCAGCGGCTGCAAAGGGGGTGCACAGAACTATAGAACTGGGAAGGTACCTTTCAGAACAGAGTTGAGAGGGTTTTAACCGAATTGGGTAATTTTAAAAGGCACTGTTTAACAGTTTTGTTTGATTGCATTTCCTTTGATGGCCCAGAGAAAGCTCTCCATTTCTAACTTGGCACCGTGTCCCAGTGGGTCTGGGACAATTGATGAAAACGATGGTTGAAAACACTATCCTCTGGTTAAATTTATTTATGTCAATAAGCAAATAAACCATATGCTGGGATACTAGGTAGATGAAAAGCAGAATAATCAAACATTTTGTGTGTTGATGTATTGAGTGAAAGAGGTAAGAAAGACTACTTAATATGCTACTATTTTTAACAAGATGGCCACAGATGGATGAGATTTTTTTCATCGAAATATCCTTGACATATACCATTGTGTAAATTTAAGGTGTATAGTATGTTTGATACATTTATGTATTATGATGATAGCTATTATAGTGATAATTAGCACCTCTATCATGTTCCATAATGATCATTTCTTTTTAGTGGTTGCAATAATTACATTCTAGTCCCTTACCAAGCCTGATGATCACAATACAATATTGTTGTCTATATTCACTATACTGTGCAATAGACCTCTGGGGCTTATTTACTACTCATCACAAGTTTCTATCCTTAAAACATCTTCCCTATCCCTATGGTAGGTTAATAGATTAGATAGGTAGATGGATGGTACATCTAAACAGGTAAATGGATGGATGGGTGGGTGGATGGGTGGAAAAATACAGGGTTTGAGACAGAGATAGACACTTGATAACAATGACAGGGATATTACAGGAAAGGCAATAGAGCAACTATTGTCTGAGTCATCAGTCCCCACAGGTCAGGAATGAACCTAGCTTTCTAGTTCCTAATGAGCCTGTTGCCTATACTCATCTACACTCAATTTGAAAGAGTTTTTATTTTTACTCCTCAGAGTATCAAGTTATGTAAGCTTTGCACACTGAGTGGGATTCCTTTTTGAATTGGTCTACATGAAGGGTTCCTTGTGAGCAGGCCTGTACCCACTGTCCCTGTGCCTCTGAATCCTTGAATCCCCTTGATCCAAGTCCTTCCAGACTTCGTCACCTGGCTGTCCCTCCCCTCCAGACTCTCTAAGAATGCCTCTCTGCTCTTCACCCTCTGGACACCTTCCCACCAGCTCGAGTCCCTGTTTCTTGGCATGCAGTGGATACAATCTCAAGCTTAATTCTCAGCAGTGTGGTTTATACGAGAGATAATACTTTCTGTGGGTTGTGATATGTTTCTTGACAATGTCTGGATTTTTGCTGATTTCTTCCCTCTGCCTGAGGCAGTATATGAAGTTGGTGATGTCGTTACCTGAATTTCATCCCTGAACTGGTAACTCTGAGTCCATTCTGGAAATGACCTCAGGCTTACCCTCTTGCATCTCCCCCCAGCCACTTTCTTCCCACTCATACCACCTTGTGAAACGCTGTTGTGCTCTATTTCCGACAGCTTGACGTTTCACTCTCCAGGAGGGCTCAGTGTCACCTGCAAACTTAAATATTCGATTTTCCTGACCATGGAGGAAAATGGTAAACCCTGAGCTAGCCCTGGTCCCAGAAGATTCCTACTGTTAACATTTTTTCTTCCAATGAAATGCCTTTTTTCCCCTTATCTCTCACCTGGCCCCTAAAGCATCCCTAAAGAGATCCAGAAATACCACGTTGACTCAATTTTTTTTTTTAAAGGTTTTCTTTATTTGACAGAGAGAAATACAGCCAGAGAGGGAACACAAGCAGGGGGAGTGAGAAAGGGAGAAGCAGGCTTCCCGCCGAGCAGGAAGCCCGATGTGGGACTCGATCCCAGGTCTCTGGGATCATGACCTGAGCCGAAGGCAGTCGCCCAACCAACTCAGTCACCCAGGTGCCCCGACTCAAATTTTTTTTTTTTAAAACAATCTTTGGTGTAAAACCTTGCCCAAGGCTTTGTGAGTTTAGAAATCACATTCACATGACTTTCAACCCCTTTAAATAATGCTATCAGTGTGGTTAGGTAGGACATGCCCTCTCTGATGCCGGGTGGAGTTATCCTGAGGCTCTTTGTCCAACGGGAAAGATTCCCTCATCTACAGCTGCCACAACCCCACTGGAATTGTTTTTCTGGGTGAGACTCAATCTGCTCTTTTAATAACTGGTAGGAAGGCTTGGCTGACGTTTCTCCCCTAAGTTCCTTGAGCCTTCCTGAGTCTATGCGATTTGGTTGCTGTACGTGTGAGTTTCTAGACGAGGTACAGGTCCAGTCCCTCTCCATCGTACCCCCAGCAGCTGCTTCAAAAGACACCTTGGCAGTAACTTCCTTAGTCGAGCGAGACTCAAGTAAGTACTTCTGTTTTGTAGCTTCTTTGATATTCCGTTTTCCTCCCCAAACTACCCTTTGCACCTCAAGCACTAGCGGTGCCCCTGACTCTTCCTTCCTCTTCTGGATTTGGAGGGACTGCTAGAATGGAGTCTGGCTTCCTTCGTAAGAAAGCAATGCCACCAGCCTGCCTGATTCACCACCACCCTTCGTGGCCTTCCCGATCCTCCATAGAGAAGGGGCATAAACAAAAGCTAGACCCTCCTCCGCCCGGCTTGGAGGGGTTGATCATCTGAGGAGCAGATGCCCCTTTTTGACTCTGACCCCCCCAGCGACCCCCGCCGCTAGTCCTTGCAGACAAATGCTTGATCACAGCTGTGCTGGTGGGGTGCATTGGGCTCAAGCTCACACCCTTTACTAATTAATACCTGGAAACTCAGACTGAAACTGCACTTCCCCAAGCATCTGTGGCTGGTCTGAATCTCAGTTAAGAAATTCCCTTGAAAATCCCCACACAGGAGGGACACCACCTTCTGCAAACTTCAAAAATCTGCCCTCTCCTTTCTTTCCTTGTTTTCCTTCACACTCCAAGACTAAGGTTTTCACTGAGTCACTCTACTTGGGGTAGCTGATGAATGTCAGCCTTTGGGGGGATCTAGGAGGACCTCCCCAGGTCTAAGCCCCAGGGAAATCTCTCCACCCCTCCACACTCTGACCCACAGGGCAGGCACAACACTCTCTCCTTCAGCGTCCCTGCAGAGGGGGAAGCGTGTGTGGCCCCCTGTTCTTTCTCCTCCTAACCCTTCCTAAACCCAGGTCTCAGAGCCCAGTCCCCCCAGCGGCGCAGGGGAAAAATGGCTGCCCATCTAAGCCAAAAGCATATCTAGTATTTGGTTTGACCTTACTGTTTAATGATACAGGATCTGGAGCTTGGTGACTTAGAGCCTGGGCTTTAGGGAACTAGTCCGAGTAAGGCGGAGCCAGGTCCAGCCTGATAAAGAGACTTACCCTATATTGAGTGAAAATTAGGTGCCATCGTCCATCTTCACTC
Source organism: Spilogale gracilis (assembly GCA_004023965.1). Classification (NCBI taxonomy): domain Eukaryota; kingdom Metazoa; phylum Chordata; class Mammalia; order Carnivora; family Mephitidae; genus Spilogale; species Spilogale gracilis. Next base: position 16,731 of record PITA01009842.1, read on the forward strand.
AATCCCTGTAACACCTTGGCTGTCTTAGAGATGCTGAAACAGATTCAGGAGCAATGTTCTTGAAGACGAGGAGCCGAGAGGGAGCCGGACTTGAAGCCAGGTTTGCCTGAGTCTGGAATCCATGTGTCTAACCACCTGGTCAGTGGTCCTCAAAGAGTGAGCTCCAGACCAGCAACACCTGGAGCTTGTTAGAAATGCAAATTTTTGGCTCCACCCCCTGCCCCACGGATCGGAAACTCTGGGGGTGGGGCACAGCCAGCTGTGTTCTAAAGAGCACCACTGGGGGCTCTGATGCATCGCCCTTGAATGATGCTGTTCTTCAGTGTCAAACAGAAGTCAGAAGAGCCACAGGGCAGGAAATGGGAAGAGGGAGAACAAAGACAATGAAAGATGAGTTAGAAAGGAGAAATGGAGTTGGGTGGGTCTTTGGAAGCCGTCTACAATTAGGAGAAAAAGTGAAGTGCTCCCAGGACTGCTACAAGAAGACCTGTTTCTCTTTGCTCCTGAGTAGAAACAGGCCTTTTGACATCTTCATTATTTTATTTAGCAACAGGCTGGACCTCATCGATACCTTTGTGAAAAGGGCTGACTATACAGCTCCTTGGGGGGGGGAGGGGACACGGATGTTTCACTTTCAGGAGCTTGATCGTCCTTCCGCAGAACCTGAGCTGCAGCAGGGAGGAGGGCTGGCAGTGCAGGGCACCAGATCCAGACATGGTCGGCCACTCACTATCCCTCAGTTTCTCGGCTAGGCTTCTGCTACGAACCACGGTGCTGATTGCCCTACATTTACGTGGTCCAGCTCCTCCCTCACGATCACAATGACTGAAGGCGATCTCCCTTTGCCCAGGACACTACAGAGCCGTGGGCATTCCCTTGTGGGGTGATAGGTACATCGCCAGGCAGGAGTCAAGCTACAATTTCAGAGTTACAGCGGATGAGAAAAATATGGCTCCTGCGATTTCTTCGAAACCCATGCTGATAACCCCTGACCAAGAAGCAAAAGGAAGGAGACACCTAACTCAGCCAGGACTTGTTAGGCAATTTCCTAAAGACTCGCATTGGTGAGACCTCTGTGTCGCTGTAGCAGGGGCAAAGGGACCTGAGTGGCCTGGCTGGAGGAAGAGGGGGAACCTGAGCGGTAACAACAACGACAACGCACGCAATTGCACTCGCGACTTAGATTGCTGACAGGAGATGAAGGACGTGGAAACTGGCTCTGGCTTATAGAACTGGCTCCTGGATCCATCTCCTGCGAAGGGCAGGAGGCCTTTGATGGAACCAGTACAGCAGCCCTGCAGGGTCCTAGCAGCGCCGCTTGGTCTCCCTGACCGTTTTGTGAGGCCCAGCCCCCCTTATGGCAGGGCTTGATGTTTTCATCTCCAACGGGAAGGCCTGAGCTGAACAGAAGAACTTTCATTCTCAGCCCATGTCCACACCATGGGAGGTCCTGGAGAGATACAGGGGCACCCGTTCTGCTCTCTGTTATGCTCTTGGCCTTGGTTGTTCAGTCTTCCAGGCCCTGGTCCATCTAGAGAGGACACGGTGCATCTTTGGGAGCTATCCATTCTCTGTCCATTCAGGGAAGACAGAGTGTGTTTTCTCCTGTTTGTTTTGTTTCGTTCCACAGAGATAAAGATTTTTTTTAAGGATTTTATTTATTTGACAGAGAGAGAACACAAGTAGGCAGAGCGGCAGGCAGAGGGAGAGGGTGAAGCAGGCTCTCCACTGAGCAGGGAGCCTGATGTGGGGCTCGATCCCAGGACCCTTGGGATCATGACCTGAACCGAAGGCAGCCACTTAACTGACTGAGCCCCTCAGGAGCCCCAAGATTTTTTCTTTTTTTTTTTTTAAAGAGTTTATTTATTTGACAGAGAGAAACACAGCCAGAGAGGGAACACAAGCAAGGGGAGTGAGAGAGGGAGAAGCAGGCTTCCTGCTGAGCAGGGAGCCCAATGCGGGACTCGAACCTGGGTCTCCAGGATCATGACCTGAGCTGAAGGCAGTCGCTTACCCAACTGAGCCACCCAGGCGCCCCCCAAGATTTTTTCTTTTTAAAGTCCAGTTCTCTTCCTTTCTCCATAGTATGCCCTGTGGGTATCCTGGCACACGCTGGGCCATGAGAGACATCGGTGCCCTGTGCACCCCACCCTCCTTGGGCCTAGAGGTAGAAATGAAGCTGAATGACCATCACAATCTTCTGGGTGCCCGGCACAGTTGTTTCTGTTGGTCTCGGTGTCTTCTAGGAGATTATTCCATTTAGTCATTTGTAATCAGCCTCTTAAGTGCCTTGATTTGTAAACTTCAGTACAAGGGCTCACACTTGCTAAGCCAATCATGTTAGGGACTATCAAGTGAAAAATACAGATTCAAAGCAGTATGTATAGCATGATTTCATGAGAACACACACCAGAATCTACATATGTATGTAGAAATACGCACAGAGAAGAAAATCTGACACCAAAATGTTACGTGTTATATAGCATTACGGGTTTTTTACAAAATATTTCATCTTTTTCTTATCTGTATATTTTCTAAGTTTTCTGCAATGAACTCGTATAACTTATATAACAAAGAGTATAAACAAAATTCAGCATAACAGGAAAGAATTAAAAAGGTAACTCAAACCAGTCATCCAATCACAAAGTTTAGATTTGTCAAACTGGAAGAGCTTCTAGAAATTGCACACTTCAAGATCTTCCTTTTTTTTTTTATTGTTCAGTTAGCCACCATACAGTACATCATTAGTTTTTGATGTAGTGTTCCATAATTCATTGTTTGCGTATAACACCCAATTCTCCTTGTAATATGTGCCCAGGCTCACCCATCCTCCCACCCTCCTCTCTTCTAAAACCCTCAGTTTGTTTCCTGAAGTCCCATAGTCTCTCATGATTCTTCTTCCCCTCCGATTTTCCCCCTTTCATTTTTCCCTTCCTTCTCCTAATGTCCTCCATGCTATTCCTTATGTTCCACATATAAGTGAAACCATATGATATTGTCTTTCTCTGTTTGGCTTATTTCACTTAGCATAATCTCCTCCAGTTCCATCCATGTTGATGCAAAGGTAGGTATTCATCCTTTCTGATGGCTGAGTGATATTCCATTGTATATATGTACCTCTTCTTTATCCATTCATCTGTTGAAGGGCATCTTGGCTCTTCCCACAGTTTGGCGATTGTGGCCATTGCTGCTATGAACATTGGGGTGCATATGGTCCTTCTTTTCACTACATCTGTATCTTTGGGGTAACTTCCCAGTGGTGCAATTGCTGGGTCATAGGTAGCTCTATTTTTAACTTTTTGAGGAACCTCCACAATGTTTTCCAAAGCGGGTGCACCAACTTGCATTCCCACCAACAGTGTGGTTAAGAAATACATGAAGATTTGTGGGGAGGAGGAAAAAAGCCCCGATTTATAGTGTTTTCCAATTTCCATAGTGTAAATGCCCCACCATGATTGATTTTGAGCTGTCAGAACCAAATCAGTGGATGGGAGGTGGCTGGTGATGGGCACCAATAGCCCTTGGGAGTCGGTAGGACCCGGATCCTGCTCACGGCCGCTCCAAGTTGACTGTCCCTGTTGGTGCCAGCCATCCTGAGTCTGGAGCAGTCTCACAGCCGCAGAAAGAGGCCGGGTCTGGTGGGCAGAGCCCAGCTGTGGTGCTTTCACCTTGTCATCTCTTGAAGGAGCTTTCAGGCCAGTCTGTGGGATGGCCCAGTGGGGGCACCAGTTGTGGGTATCAGGGGGCTGGGTTCTGAGACTGACAGCCATCTTTAACATGCAGATTTTAAATGGTATAATAGTTGGATTCCCTTTAAAAAAAGTCTTAAGAGTCTACATTTAATAGTAGTAAAAATGGTCACAGAAACTAGCAAGATTTATAATGTGTCAAGGATGGCATTAAGCAAAACTCATAATCTCATCTAATCTTCCAAAAGCCCTGTGATGTAGGCGCTATTATTATTTCCAATTTACAGATGAGGAAATTGAGGCAAGTTTCCACAATTAATAAGAGAAGGACCTGGGACTCAAATGCAAGCGAAAGATCTGGAAGGCCAAGCCGCCATCTGTTGTTAACAGAGGTTTAAGCGGGAGAGTGCAATTTACATGGGAGGGCCCTCATTGTTTACTTTACACAATTCTGTAGAGTCTGACTTTCCACAATGACTTGTGTTAAGTTTTGCTATTAAAACAAAAACAAAAACAAAAACAAAACAGAGATCCAGCACCTTGCTGGCTAGAGCACGTGATCCTTGTTCTTGGGGTTGTGAGTTCAAGCCCCAAGTTGGCAGAGGGCTTACTTAAAAAATAACAGTAATAAAAAATAGAGATCAAAATACTGTTTCTCAAGCTGTGTCTGAGATCTGAGACCCTTTCCCTTTTCTCAATTCCAGGCTGAGAAGAACAACAAATAGAATTCTGGCCTCCTCTTGCTGTAGCAGTAACATTTTAGGATCCGTAAACGTGTGCGGCTTTGAGCCTGATCAAGTCAAAGTTCGGGTGAAGGACGGCAAGGTGTGCGTGTCGGCAGAGCGTGAGAACAGGTACGACTGCCTGGGGTCGAAAAAGTACAGCTACATGAACATCTGCAAAGAATTCAGCTTGCCGCCCTGCGTGGATGAGAAGGACGTGACGTACTCCTATGGGCTGGGCAGCTGCGTCAAGATCGAGTCTCCATGCTACCCCTGCACGTCTCCCTGCAACCCCTGCAACCCCTGCAGCCCCTGCAGCCCCTGCAGCCCCTGCAACCCCTGCAACCCGTGCGACCCCTGCAACCCGTGCTACCCCTGCGGAAGCCGATTCTCCTGTAGAAAGATGATTTTGTAAAGCGTAGGATCCCATAGCTTAGTGAAAAGCCCATACTTCAGCCAGGCAGCTCTTCCAGTGTTTCTCTTCCTCTTCCCACGGCCCGTGGTACTCAAGTCCCTAGGAAACTGAATACATAACTGCAACACACCGGTAGTGTCTGAAAGTCTTTGACTCAACCCACTGCGGGGGCGCGGCGCGGTTAGCGGGCTGTCGCCAGAACTGGCGGCGGGGAACAGAGAACCAGCCAGCCGGGGAGGTCAGGCCCCTCTGCGTCCTCCCCTACCAGCTACTGGCAACTTCCAGCAAAAGATACTCTCTGGGTGGGCATCCCCAGACACTGGTTTTCCAAACCATCCGGTGAGATGGCCCAGCTCAGAAACCCAGCTGGTAAAGCAGATGTGGTGACTAGTGAGGTTGAAGGCAAGCATTGTGCAAAACTACTGCAGTGCAGCGCACAGGGGCGCGCCTTTCGCAGGGGAAATGCGGGAGTGGGTTTTACTGGGTCAAAAGATAAGAGTGCAAAAGCACGGGGGCGGGGGAGGCACGTTCACGGACTTAGTGTGGGGTGTCCTTTGACAGCTTTTCGCTTCTCAACATTTCTATGATTTGGAGGGAATGCCCTGGTCTGGTTCAGGCTGGTGTGCAGCCTCCTTGTGATTGGTTTCAACTGCTTTTCTCAAGCCCTGAAACTTCTTGTGGACACAGAAGTTCAGTTCAAAGTTCATGCGTGGAAAAATTACAGCTTTCACAACATACTAGCGTATCACAGAACCATAACCTATTTCACCTGAACGTGGGTGCTCACAGACACAGCCGTGAGAAACACACAGAAATAAGTGTAAAAGAAGAACCTATTGGGAGGGATTGGAATGAGACATGGGCCAGTCTGTGAGCTGACTCCTGCCAGGAATACAAACCCCTCAGGTCTGCACGGTGTTCTTTCTATGGTCTCAGCTACTTCTATGGTCTCAGCTACGAGTGATTAAAGCAGTGACTCTCAGTCTTGATGGCCCATGGCAATCACCAAATCATTAAATATGGATGCCAAACCACAGGGGAAAATAAAATAGAAAAGAGTGAATAATATTAAAAGAAAAAGGGAAAACAGGCCTTTTTTTAGAAAAGAAAAAGAAAACAATGCTTGGCTCTCATTTCCAGAATTTCTAGTGTAATAGATTTGAGGGGCAGCCTGGGCTTCAAAATACCTCCCCAGGTAATTGAGACATGCAGCTAAGGTTGAGAAACTCTGTGTGGGATCTCAAAACTCTCCCAGCCTTTTTGCTTTAAATGCTTCGAGTTCAAGGTTAAAGAATATTGATGGTGATGGCAGACATATTTTGCTTTCAATCAAGGGAAGTAATGGCCCTCTAATACAAGTGGTGAGTAAAAAACATTGAACATCTCAAAAATTTATTACTTAGGAACGAGGTGTAAAGAAGTATGTTTGTGTGTACTAAATTGTAGAGTTACACTTACAAGTGTCTTGCCATAACTTGATTTATAAATATTCTAGTTTCTAAGCTACAATTTTTGAAAATGATTTTGAAAAAATGTCGCCCTGTGGAGTCAAATGGAATCCATGTGGGTCTTAGACAAATAGGAATCTCTGTCCTCTGGAAGGCGCCATTCCATGGCACTCCCGGCAGCTAGTTGTTCATGTCTTCATTTCCCCATTCACCTACTCACCCTCCTGCTACCCAGCAATTCATTCATTCATCCAGTGAGTTTTTATGATTTTTGTTTTTAAGAGGACAGGGGAGAGTAGTCTGAATTAGGTTATGAGCCCTCCCTGGGTAGGGTGTGTTATCTCAGCCATTGAATTCACTTTGGTGGCCATGAGCCTGTTCCGAGCTTGGACTAAGGAGGCATCAGCCAGGCCCCTCATCCAGGGGTGGGGTCCATGGCATTTCCTGTTCCCGCTGCCCTCGTGTGGGGAGCCCCACAGGTTTTATGATTCTAAATGCCAGGTACAGCGCTCTGCAGCAGGGATGGAGAGGAGAAAATATCCCTTTCACAAATGCCTCAAATTAAATTGAAGGAGGGGTAGCGTGGAGGGATTGGGAAAGAAGGGGATGATAAAGAAACTGAATTTACAAGGGCTAGGAGAGCCGGAGGAGCCTTCCAGAGCTTGGGCATTTGCAAGGAATGTACTGTTGACATCACTGCTTACACAATGCTTCAGGGGAAGCCAGGGGCCACCTCTCAGCTCAGAGCCTGGCCTGCGGTGGGCTGGTTGTCCGAGTCTGCTCACCACCCTCCCAGGGAAAGACTTGATATAAAGACAAACGTGGATCTATGAGCAAAGCACAGTGTCAAGGAGCCACTATCAGGGAGCGGTAGCTCTCCAGAACCACCTCCTAGCTGAGACAAGACTAACAATACATAATTGTCTAGACACTTGATAGTGTGGAATCAATAACTAAATTGTATGGTGTAGGTGGGAAGTGCCTACCTTTCACAAAAGGGGGCTGGGAGGTGACGCAGACCAGAGGAGGCCGAGCTTGGGTGTGGGTCTTGTCTTCATCCTGGAGGGAAGGCAGTAAGCAGGGTTCATTCCATGAATGAACCAGGTTCCTGAGACGAGGAGAAAGTGGATATGAGGGAGAAGAAGGAACATTTGCTCTTCTCAAAATTGTCTTTCACTGGTCGGATGGACGCTGGGGCTTGCTTGCACAACTCTTCAGCTCCAAATCCAATGGAAACACCCTCCCTCATTCACCAGAGTGGGGATATGGGAGTGGTGGGGAGACTGTTGAGTGGGCTGAGGTGAGAAATTAGCCCAGGAGGTCATTGAAAGATGAGGGAGCCTGTGAACCACTTCACTGTCCACCATGTTACAATGAAAGGACAGATGAATATGCCACCTTCTAACACATGTGCTGGGTAAATTACAGAACTAAAGTTGGAGATGAAGGTAGTTGCACTCCTTAGTGAACACAGGGTACATTCTGGAGCCAAAGAGCTGCTTAATAGCATTATGCGCAGAAAGTTTCTCAGGTGTGGGATTGAAGGGAATCTGTCCCCATTGGTTGCCACACACTGTTTGAGGGCTTTCTTTTAAAACTCATGTAGTGTTCTATAAAATGACATCAAAATCTTCAGTTGACTGTTCTCCAGTCATAAAATAATCTTCTTTATAAACTGTTCATGTCCCCAGAACTGCTGGAATAAGTAGTTTTAAATGATCTAAACTTCTCTTCCCTATACAAAGTCCTTCCCTACAGAGAAGTCCTCCTCTGTCCCTGTCTCTCTCTCTGTCTGTTTCTCAGTCCCCGTCTCCCTCTCTCCCATACAAACCTGTGCGTGTCACAGACTGGAAAAGTTTGGGATGGTCCGATTTAGCCTTTTGGCTGAGGACATTACACTGAAAATTAAAGTAAAATTGATACTGAAACCAGAAGGAACTGTGGGTTTGTAACCAGAGGGAGGGAGGGCAGTCTGACTGGGTGACCTAGATGAATTCAAGTCAAGTTTGGAGGGTTGTTGGCATGTATCATAGCAAGTTCTCGACAGACTGTTAGATGAGTCACAGGATTCGTGATCATGGGTGGAAGATCAGCTCAGAAGTTGCCCTCGGGAACAACTGCTTTCCATGCTAACCAGAAGCACTTCTTTCCAGTCTGGAGCTGTGCAGTAAGTATCAGTTCCTGTCCCTCAAATTATAAAACCAAAATGAAATACATCAGTGCGTAGGCCTCTGGATCCTGATGAGTGTCTAAAAATTTGACAACTAGACTAAGTACTCTTCCCCCGAAGCACTCCTACGTTCTGGTCCCAGTATGAGTCACACAGAGGTCAGCATACTTGGTGGATAGAGCACCATGCCTTGAAGGCTCATAAACCTTCCTTTGACAGGTGATGAAGCCCATGATTCCAGGGCCTTGGGTGTGCTTCAGAAAATGTGTCTGTAACAGGAAGGGTCCTAGAACCAGGATGCCAAAAGGGTGTTTGAAATCCAGCATTCACTGCTCCTGAGGCAACTGGTCTACCAGTTAGAACCTCTTCCAGTAGGATCATCTTTCTCTTTACACAATACAGAGCTCCCCCAGAGGCATGGACATAACCCAGCATGGTTGGAATAACTTCTGCTCTACTACTGCTGGGATGACTAAACATTGGAGTACCTGGAATTACCAGTCTGAAAGGTTCTGGGGGAAGATACCCTTCCTCTTCCATTCAAACTTCGGTAATAACTGCATTTCCACACACTAAGGAAAATGGTCCGGAAAGAGTGGTACCCTGGGTTGTCTATTTTTTACACTCATGAATTAATAAGAAGTTCAGACATTCCAGGCATGGCTGGAATCTTCTGGAGGCTGCTTCATTCGCTATCTGGTACCTGGGCTGGGATGGCTCCAGGGCTGGTCATCTGCTCAGCGATTTTAGTTGAAAAAAATCTCATAGTGTTGTAGAAAACATCATTATTATACATGTATACAACTGATTTTATTGAAAGCAATACAACAACATTAAAAAGTCATAATATTTAACATTAAAATACTTCCACTCACGGAACATTTTAAATTAATATTGCATTACAAAATTCTAAGAATATGGTCACCAGGCCTATGAAAACAACTGTAGTCAAACACAAATAAGTTTTGTTTGCTAGTTTTCCTCATATGTTTGTGGTTATTAAAACCATTTGAATTAAAATGGATTAAGGCTTAATGTTGCTTCCATAAAATAATGAGTTTATATTCCAGATTTTCCAGGACAACCCAGATTCCAAATGACTGTGTCCTGGTTTGGGGATGGAAGGGTGTGGGCCATACGTCTGGCCTGTGTGTGGTCAAGGTCTTCTGATTGAGGTGTTAAGGGATTGGGACAGATGGTTCAGGTAACAGCAACAGAGTGAAAGGGCACAACAACAAGGGGGAAAAAAAGTATTGGAGCCAAACTGGCAGCCCTTGAAGAACTTTCAAAGGTGGCAGGCATGCCTGAGACAGCATGTGTCTGGGCAGAACAACTTGATGATAGATTAGGCAACTATCTTGGAAGAGGAAGTTGGTTTTCCTGCGTCAGCAGCTTAGTCACCTTCCGGTATTATCAGGGTCAAATATTTTTAGCCTTCAGGGCCTAGCCAGGGGCTTCTAAGGCAGATCTACCTCCAAGGAAGCAGTGGGTTCTGGAAGAGTGGGTCCATGGGTCCATCTGTGGGAACAGCCTTCATTCCTTCTTTGTGTGAACCCACACGAGGATGTGCTCTGTGCCCAGAAGCCTGAGAGAAACAAGGCAGGATGCAGAAATGGTCCACACCCAAATCTTTGAAGAGTTTTCATTCCAGCATGGGAGACACATCAAGTAGTAAGTTATAATTACATCTTATCAAGGATTCCTACTGAGACAGAACCAAGCTCACTGAGGGGCACACAGAGGAGAAAGCCATCAGCTGCTGGGTAGCTGGGGTGACTCAGGTGGGCCATTGGCTGATGGGTCTCACACAAGCCCTTTCTAAGTCTTCTTTCCCTCAGTGGACGAATGAGAGGACTTAGAATTGTTCCTCCTGGGTGTGTCTAAGTTCTTCTGAGAAGCACCCTTATCCTTCTGAGCTACTTTTGTTGCTTTCCCTATTTCCTGCTCTTTAGGGACCTGTCAGAGTCCAGGTAGGAAACTGAGTTGACCCTCAGCTGGGATTTTTTAAAGACTCAACTAATAAGGATATTAATGCCTACAGTAACTACCGACAGAGGGATGTTGCTCTCAACCTGACCTGCAGAAGCAGGGAAGAAATGAGATCATTGGTGTCCGGATGACATCTGGAGCCCTGGGTGAGGGGCTACCGAAGGGTACAGCTCCTGCCAAAAGGACTGCCCAGCAGGTGGGGGGTGAGAGAAACAAAAACTCACCTCTGTCCTCCCAACTTCCAGTTCCCTGAGAGCTCATCCCATTGGCCAACTGTAGCGGGAGACCAGAAGGGCAGGAAGCCTCGTGATGCAGACCAATGAGTTAGCCATTCAGGTCTTACAACAAAACAGAAAAGACCTTAACATGAAACTTCAGGATTAATAGAAAACGACCAGCACTCTCTTCTTTTTTCTTTCCCACTTGCCTGCTTGCCCACAGGAAATCATGTCAGGCATTGAGGAAGGAGGGATCAATGAAGCCAGACCTGACTCTTCATTTTATGGAGCTGATAGTCTAGAAGGAAGACAAATATGGAGCATACAAATAAAGGGATACAGGAATGGGATGGATGAGCTCAGGGAAACAACCCTGGGGTCTGCTTTTGACTCTCCGAAGTTGGCCACATAGCTCCTTGCTCCTAGAATTACAGTGTCTGAAGATACCCCATGAAAACTCTGACTTAGAGCTGATCCTAGAAAGCCCACATGAGGGACCACTTGGAATTCACAGGCAAAATGCTTCTCAGTCCCAGAGTCACTATCCCCCATGTCCTCTGTTATTCTTCAGCACTTCTACCTCTTTTGCTTAAACTTACTCACTCTTCCTTAATATGTAAACAGAAAAGAAATTCAGGAGGATGTTTTTTAATCTTGGGATTGTGGAAAACAAACAGAGCAAGATAGGGTTCCCAGTGCACATCAACAAAACAACAAGGCAACCTACTGAAGGAGAGAAAATATTTACGGATGATATATCCAATAAGGAATTAATATCCAAAATTTATAAAGAACTTAAACAACTCAACATGAAAAAAAGAAAACAAACAATCTGATTTTAAAAACTGGGCAGAGGAGTGCCTGGGTGGCTCAGTTGGTTAAGCGACTGCCTTCGGCTCAGGTCATGATCCCGGAGACCCGGGATCGAGCCCCACATCGGGCTCCCTGCTCGGCGGGAAGCCTGCTTCTCCCTCTCTCACTCCCCCTGCTTGTGTTCCCTCTCTGGCTGTGTTTCTCTCTGTCAAATAAATAAAAAATATTTAAAAAAAAAACTCAAACCACTATGTTGTAGCCTGAGACTAATACATATGTCAAGTGTACTTCTATTTTAAAAATGTAATTATAATTTGATAATACCTCAGAAAAAGAAGAAAAAATCAAGGTATCCAGTAGTCATAACAAAAAATACAGACATATTCAATTACACTTTTAAATATTGAGACAAAATTCATAAAATCCATAGAAAAATAATAGGCTAGGGAAAAAAATAGCTGAGACTTGACAAAGTATGTATCCTTAATAGACAATTTGAAAAGCAAAAGACAAGCAACTCAATAATGGGCAAAAAAGAATGCTCATAGTAGCTTTATTTATAATCTCCATACTGGAAGCTGTCCTTCAATTAGACATCGAAGAGATAAACAAACTGTAGTACATCTACAGAATGAGATATAATTCTGTAATAGATACATATATTTTTAAAAGTATCAAGTCACAGGGGTACCTGAATGGCTCAGCCAGTGAAGCATCCAACTCTTGATCTCAGCTCGGGTCTTGATCACAGGGTCATGAGTTCAAGCCCACGCTGGGCTCCATGCTGGGCGTGGAACCTACTTTACAAAAAAAGAAAAAATATCAAGGCACAAAAAGGCAGTAAAACTTAAATACATATTCCTCAATGAAGAAGTAAATTTGAAAAGGCGACATACTGCATAATTCCCATGACATGAGATCTGGTAAAGCCAAACTAGGGAGACAGTAAGAAGAGTGATTGGCAGGGGCTTGGTAGGAAGGTGTAGAGGCTTGGATAGATGAAGAGGGACTTTTTAGGGTGGTGAGACTATTCTGTATCATATGATGACCGCAGGTACAGGACACTATACATTTGTTAAAACCCAAAGAACATTAAAGCACAAAGGGTAAACCAGTATACATGAATTTTTTTAAAAAAATCATTATAGGAGGTCAAGGGATACCAGGCTAGAATGTAGGCTATCAAAAAAAAATAGTCTGTAATTCAAATGTATTAAAATACCTTACTGAAGTAAGTGGGGACTGAAGTAGCTTTGGAAACAAGTGGAATTATAAAACTAAAAGCAAAAAGAATTGTACAGAAAATGGTATTCTTGTTGATGAAGTTGTTTCCCATCAGAGGACAGGGTTAACTATTCTGATACTGTTCTACCTGTATGCTGGAAATGAACAGTTGAGTAAATTTTGGTGGATGGTGGGAGTGAGGTTTCTCACTGTTAGAGTGGCCATTTACCAACAAGCAAAGGGAGGACACTAGAATGATCTATATGGCCATGGATTGGAGTTGCAGACATAGAAATGAACTCTTATTCATATAAAACTATTTTTTTTAAAGATTTTTATTTATTTGGCAGAGATCACAAGTAGGCAGAGAGGCAGGCAGAGAGAGAGGAGGAAGCAGGCTCCCTGCCCGATGTGGGCCTCGATCCCAGGACCCTGAGATCATGACCTGAGCTGCTGAAGGCAGAGGCTTTAATCCACTGAGCCACCCAGGCACCCTATTTTTTTTTCTTTTTTTAAATAAATAAATAAATAAATAAATAAATATTTAATATTTAAAATAAATAAATAAATAAATATTTAATACTTATTTATTTATTTATTTATTTATTTGACAGAAAGAGACACAATGAGAGAGAGAACGCAAGCAGGGGAAGTGGGAGAGGGAGAAGTAAGCTCCCCGCCAAGCAGAGAGCCCAATGCGGGCTGCGATCCCAGGACCCTGAGATCATGACCTGAGCCAAAGGCAGAGGCCTAACCCTCTGAGCCCCTCAGGCACCCTATATAGAACTATTTACAGATATGTATACATACCCTGTTTGTATGGCACACGTATATTTCCTCGCTTTGTCAGCTGAGAGGACCTAGAAGCAGCAACACCCAACTGGTAATGAGCATATTTATGCTCTGACCTTGGTTGCTAATACATTCTCTAATAAGGAAACCAAGACTCTTTGGAGAAGTGGGATTCTAGGATAAGGGCAAGGAATATACAAAAGGAACCTAGAGGATCTTGTAGTGCCAGAAAGTAAGGAGTACTAGGGCCCCCCGGGTGGCTCAGTTGGTTGGGCGTCTGACTTTAGCTCAGGTCATGATCTCAGAGTCCTGGGATGGATCCCCATGCCAGCTACATGCTGGCTCTGTGCTCAGTGAGGAATCTGTGGTCTGCTTGTTCCTCTGCCCGTGCCTTCCCCACCTCCATGCACGTGCTCTCTCTCTCTCAAATAATTAAATAAAATCTTGGGGCACCTGTGTGGCTCAGTTGGTTAAGCATCTGCCTTCAGCTCAGGTCATGGTCCCGGGGGCCTGGGATGGAGGCCCACATCGGACCCCCTGCTCAATGGGAAGTCTTCTTCTCCCTCTCCCCCACTTGTGTGCGCTCTCTCTCTCTCTCTCTCTCTCTCTCAAATAAATAAATAAAATCTTTTAAAATAAAGAATGTAAGGAAGCACTCATAAGAACAAAAAAACAAAAACCACATTCATGGGGGTATGTCAAGGGACATGGAAGTCCACTGAAAGAGATTCCAATGGTCAAACCTGGAACAATATGAAAAACGAAAATAAATAAAGTAGCATTGGATTAAACCTAAAGTGTAAAGTAAATATCCATGCATCCATATGAATATAAATGAATGATTAAATTATAAAATGAGGGAGGGGAGACAAACCTCTCATGCAGAAGAATTCCAAATAATTTACGAAGACTCCGCCCTCGAGGAGGTGGCACATAACTCCCCACTCCTTAGATGTGGGCTGTCCATAGTGACTTCTCTCCAAAGAGTACAGTGTGGAAAAGTGGGGGAAAGAATAATACAAAGTTGGAGAAATCTGGCAGACACAACCTCAGCTGGGTGATCAAGCTCGATGACAAAAGTGATAAACATATTGGTGGTATGTGCTCTACCACCCATCTGGTCATGAGAAAAAGATCAGAGAAATTTCAGTACAGGGACATTCTGAGATATGCCTGACTAGTACTCCTCAAAACTGTGAAGGTCGTTAAAAACAAGGAAAGTCTGAAAGTCTGAGAAGCTGTCAAAGTCAAGGGGAGCCTTAGGAAATGAAAGAACCGAAAAAGGACACTAAGTAAAAACTAAGGAAATCTGGATAAAGTGTGGGCTTTAATAAAGATGTAGTGATACTGGGACCCCGGAGTGACTCAGTCAGTTAAGTGTCTGCCTTTGGCTCAGGTCTTGATTCCAGGGTCCTGGGATCGAGTCCCACATTGGGCTCCTTGCTCAACAGGGAGCCTGCTTCTCCCTCTGCTTGCTGCTCCCTCTGCTTGTGCTCTCTCTCTCTGACAAATAAATAAATACAACCTTTAAAAAAATGTATCTCCATTAGTTCATTTGTTGTAAAAAAATGTACCACAGCACATTTGAGTGTACATTGGGTGAGTACATAGTACATTTGAGTGAGATGTATAGGGAAGACCGGGTTTGGGCTATATGGGAATTCTCTGTATTGATTTCACAATTTTTCTGCAAATCTAAAACTGTTGTAAAAATAAAATGCTTTATAAAATAATAAAATAAAATTTTAAAAGGATAGGCAAGAATACAAAAAGGCAATTTGAAGATGAGAATATGCAAGTAGTCAATAAACATGAAAAAAGAATCCTAAAACTGCTGTGGTCATCCTAGAAATGTAGATCGAAACAGCAACGGCATATGCTTTTTCACACGCTCAAGGAGTGTGAACTGTAGAAAGCGATGCTATTTTAGTCTGGCTGAGACACAGTTTGGCAGTAAAGTGGACACACTCATTTCTTGCTGGTAAAAGTGTGAATTACTAAAACTTTTACTAAATAATCTGGCACTGTCTACACTTATCTTTGGAGGCCATATTCCACCTCAAGGAATCTTCCAGAAATAATAGCTCTGGTGTGTGCAAACAAAAGGACACATTTTGAAGCCTGATTTGAAGGTGTGGAAATCAAAAAACCATCTGAATATCTTTCCATAAGGGACTAGCTAACTCAGTTACAGCTTAGCCATCCTGTGGAAGATTTTAGCTAGTTAAAATAAATGATGGGAGAGGTCCCCGTGGATTGGTCTGGAGGGATTCCATGACAAATGAAGAGGAAAGAGTTGTAGAATCGTGTTTATGGCTCTGGTTCCATACCACAAAACACAAAATACAAATTTGTATGTGTGAGGTTAGGTATGGAGTGTTGTTTGCCCACAAGAGCGTCAGGAAAGAGTGGGCTGAGACATCGGCTATTTCCTTACACTGCTCTTGTTGTTTTAACACAAAGCAAGTGTTACTTTGTGATTTTAAGAAATTTCATAAAAGTTAAATGACAAATTTAATGCTCACATAGTAGGCACAGTGCTTTTTGCACTCACCCAAGATACCCAGTCTTTTTTGTGTTTTTTTTAAAGATTTTCTGTATTTATTTGAGAGAGAGAAACACAGCGAGAGAGGGAACACAAGCAGGGGGAGCGAGAGAGGGAGAAGCAGGCTTCCCGCTGAGCAGGGAGCCCGATGTGGGGCTCGATCCTGGGTCTCCAGGATCATAACCTGAGCCAAAGGCAATTGCTCAACCAACTGAGCCACCCAGGCATCCCTCAAGATACCCAGTCTTAATCCCTGGAAGCTGGGGATATGTGACTTTACGTGGCAAAAAGTTTTACGTCACATTTGCAAGTGTGAGTAAAGATTTTAAAATGGAGAGAGTACCCTGGATTACCCACATGAGCCCAATGGGATCACAGGGGTCCCTCGAAGAATCAGGCAGAAGGGTCCCATCCCAAGCAGGACAGAGCAGAGGCTGTGGGGACGCGAGGCACCACCCACCAAGGCACGACGTGGCCTTTGGAAGCTGGGAGAAGCAAGGAAATGAATTCTCCCCCAGAATCTGCAGAAGGAACATGTTCCTGCTGACATCTTATTTTTAGGATTTCTGATCTCCAGAATTGGAAACACATTCATTTGTGTTGTTTTAAACCACTGAGAATGTAGTACTTTGTTAGAGCAAAAATAGGAAATAAATATAGGGTCACACTGAAGATCACTTTCACTTTAGTATTTTGAGTTCCCAAAGGGAGATTTTTATGGGGTAAAAAAAAAAAAAAAAGCTCACTGAGCTGAATGCAGAGTCTGTTGGTTAGTCACTCTTGCGTACCCCCCTCCTCCTCCCTCTGCTTGCATGCACTCTCTCTCTCTCCTTCTCAAATAAATAAATAAATAAAACCTAAAAAAAAAAGTAGTCCAAGTATCTCAGATTTCAGCTGGGGTGGACTCAGTCCCATAGGAGAGAAGAGTGGAGAAAGGCTTCAAAGATCATAAAGGTTGTTGAGGGATGGCAGTGGTCCTTAACCCTGACTATGCAGCCGATCAGAATCAACCAAGCAGGGGCACCTGGGTGGCTCAGTCGTTGGGCATCTGCCTTAGGATCAAGTCATGATCCTGAGTCTCGGGATCAAGCCCCACATCGGGCTCCCTGCTCGAAGGAAGCCTGCTTCTCCCTCTCTCACTCCCCCTGCTTGTGTTCCCTCTCTGGCTGTGTTTCTCTCTGTCAGATAAATAAAATCTTAAAAAAAAAAAAAAAGAAAGAAATGAGAAGCCATGGATATTCATGTGTCAATAAAGACAGAACCTTAAAATGTAGTCTTAAGGGGGAAAGGTAAGAAAGAATGAAATTTATGAATCTACATTAAGAACACAAAGAGCCGGGGTGCCTGGGTGGCTCAGTTGGTTAAGCGACTGCCTTCGGCTCAGGTCATGATCCCGGAGACCCGGGATCGAGCCCCACATCAGGCTTCCTGCTCGGCGGGAAGCCTGCTTCTCCCTCTCTCAGTCCCTCTGCTTGTGTTACCTCTCTGGCTGTGTTTCTCTCTGTCAAATAAATAAAAAATCTTTAAAAAAAAAAAAAAGAACACAAAGAGCCAAAGAACATTACACATTTAAAGCATGTATGCATACTTAAGAACATATATAAAGCTCATGGGGTACCCTTGGTGAAGGGGGGCCAGTGAGTGTAGGATCAGGGACCAGGGGGTCAAAGGAAATAAAAAGCGAGGCTCTGTGAATAACCTGGTGCTGGTACAATGGTACGCCTGACAAGGTATGACCAATTCAGTTCTGCACCTGGGCTCCAAAACCAGAGAAGATTTAGGTAAATGATACCTGGCTCAGGCCTAGGGCTTGGTCATTTTTCTTTTTTAAGATTTATTTATTTTCTTGTTTATTTTAGAGAGGGAGAGAGAGAGAGAGAGTCCGAGTGGGAGGTGCAGAGGGAGAGGGAGAGAGAATCCCAAGCAGACTCCACGAGGAGCCAGAGACCACTGCTGGGCTCCATCCCACAACCCATGAGATCATGACCTGAGCCAAAACCAAGAGTTAGCTGCTTAACCAACTGAGCCACTCAGGCTCCCCAGCACGTGGTCATTTTTAAAAGCTCCAGAGATGATTCTCTGGATCCAGGTCTGAGAACCTGAGGCTCCTGCTGAACACAGGCAGTCAGGCAGTTCTGTGAACAATCATCTAAGGAGAGGAGGCGGCTCTAGAGGGAAGGGGAGCTAGTGGTGGAGACGTGGACCCAGAAAACGGCATCTCTTGTGTTAGGATGATGGCATTCTGGGAAATCCCCTTCTTCTACACTAATCTGAATGATGTTACATTGCTTTCATGTATTTTCAATGCCATTGACATTTTTAAGTAGTTCAGAGTTTCTAGGCAGAGTTAAGGGCCATGAGGGAACTCAATAGGCACTTGAGGTTTTAAAACTCAGACTGAATAGTGGCAGTTGCCAAATTTAGCAAAAATCAATGTTAAAGTGCAGTTGAAACAAGCGTTAACTCTTTAAGTAGGAAGAAGTCTTAACAGTTATACTTAAAACATTCATCCGTGTATGTAGTATTTCACAGTTAAAATACAGGAATTACATTTAACTAATATTTATAACTAAATACATGACATACTTATAAAAAGCAAAGTGCGTGTACGGACTGGGGAGAACAGATTAGGCTGGGTCCTCCCCGGAGCAGATGTGAGATGATGAGAGGTTAGAGAAATTAGGAGAAACATCTTAGAGAGAAAACCAGAAGAGGGAGCCTGGCTTCAGACTAAAATGTGAGTTCAGCACTAAGTGATGGAGAGAGGGAAGGAAGGCGTTGTGGGCTTGGGGGTTGGGTGGAGAACTGAGATTGTCTTGCAATCTAAGGAAGGATGATGTGACTGTGAGGGAGTTCCCAAACCAGTAGCCCGTAGAGGAGACCATGCCCCCTAGCAATGGGCCCGCTCCCTCACTGGCTGGAAGCATCCTTGGGAGGCGGGGTCTTGGTGTGAACACGTGAAAAGTTTCAGAGGTGGGCCTCTGAGGCTGTTGGTCAGTTGCACTTCCTGCAGTAGGATGTGAGTGATTCATTCTCGTGGGCACCACTGTCCTTCTCGGTTTTGTCCGAACAAAAGTTTGTTTGCAAACTAAGCCTAGTATCTATGCTTTGACTACGGGAATGACTTCATTCATGGAGTGGCGACATCTCTTAGTGAGGTGAGTAACTAACATTAGGAATTTACATTTTTTTCTAGGACTTGCCTGAAACTTTCACTCAGCCTGTTTTTGTGATGACAAGATCAAGGACTGTGGAAGGCAGAGGACAAAGACATGTAATAGAGTTGCTCCAGGGGAAAGATGGCAGATGGAAAAGACTGGGTCCTGGGCAGTAGAAAGAGATATGGGGAGAGTCCTGAGGCTGGTGGCTTTCTAAGTATCAACAGACCTGGTCCTATTCTTACAACTATCCAGAGAATAGAGCAGGGCTGCAGAGGACCTTGGGGGCTGCCTTTAAGAATACCAGCCCTGGGGGCGCCTGGGTGGCTCAGTGGTTAAGCCTTTGCCTTTCGGCTCCGGTCATGATCCTGGAGTTGTGGAATCGAGCCCTGCATCGGGCTGCCTGTTTGGCAGGAAGCCTGCTTCTCCCTCTCTCACTCCCCTTGCTTGTGTTCCCTCTCTGGCTGTGTTTCTCTATGTCCCCCCCCCCCAAAAAAAAGAATACCAGTCCTGATCACCCTGATTCAAAGACAATAGGCCTTGGGGCACATGAATGGCTCCGTTGGTTGGGCAACTGCCTTTGGCTTAGGTCATGATCCTTGAGTCCTAGGATGGAGCCCAATATTGAGCTCCCTGCTCTGCGGGAAGCCTGCTTCTCCCTCCCTCACTCCCCCTGCTTGTGTTCCCTCTCTAGCTGTGTTTCTCTCTCTCAAATAAATAAATAAAATCTTAAAAAAAAAAAAAAGAAGAAGAAGAAGAAGAGACAATAGGCCTTGCCTTGTTGGAACACCACATTGGCCTCCTGCATTCTATGCAACATTTGGGAGAGAGCTGGAGCACCTGGAATTGATGCTTGGAATTGACCTTCCACCAAATTGGGCAGGGTGGAGGCTTGGAAACTAAATTTGATTCAAAGTACGAATGCATGCTGTTCCTGGCATTGCCATATTTATGCAGTATGAGTCATTGCACTTTCATACTCCTTTTTCATGTGGGTGGTGGGAAGTCCGTTTTCAGTCATTTCGAGGGCACCTTCCTCTCAGGGCTGTACTAAGAACCAGGGCGTAGAGGGTTAAGAAGTCTTTGGGCCCGCAGCCTCTGTTGTGCAGCGTGACCCCTCCTCAGCCCATCTCTGACTCTGGAGACATCTGAGTGGGTCCCCCCATCCAGTGTCCCACCATGTGGCAGCTGTCCTACTGACAGCATTTGGCCCTCTATGCCTGCTCACCGACACCAGAGCTTCATCTTGCTTCCTGAGTCTCAAACCTACCACACCAGGAGCAGTGGGAGTAATGCTACCTAGAGTAATGCAACAGTGAAATTCCAAATTTTCAGTAGCTTGGAAAATAAGTTTATCTCCTGCTCACATAAAAGACAGGGACAGGAATTCTCTGATTGGCAGATGGCTCTCAGGAACCAGGGGCCTCCTATCTTGCGGCTGCATCCTAGGGCCTCAAAGTTCTCCATACTCACCCAACAGCTTGTGCATATATATATATATATATATGGGAGAAAAGCAAAACTTCCTTGGCCAGGAAATGCCACAAACTGCTTCTACTTGTTGTAGACTAGCAACCAGTCACGTGGTCCCCTCTAGGTGTAGAGGAGTTTGGGATATGTAGTTCCCAGCTGAGCAACACTACAATCTAGAAGGGGAATGTGAGGGAGTGAGTCTTTGCTGTAAGAGTAGCCAAGCTTGTCATGCCTTCCACAGTCCCAGTTCTAGCCAATGACCACACTTCCTAACTCTCCAGAGAACAGAACCATTCCGATCTTTCCTTATCTTCCTACCACCAAATCCACTGAGATATGAATCCACACTCTCTTGACTTGTCTTGTCATTAGTGCAACAGGATGTCACAGGGTCCTTTCCTTGTTATCCACATTGTCATTGAAGACAAAGACAAAACACTTTGCCAAAGACACTAGGTACTCCTCAGTCCTAGAGTAGAAATGAGTCTATAGGGGAAGGCAGTCTCTAAGACGCTCCTCATGAGGTCATCTCCTGGTACTGCTCCCTGTCTGTAGTTGTCGCCTCTCGAGTGTGGGCTGGGCCTAGTGATTCACTCCTAATAAATAGACTACTGAACAAGCGACAGATGTCACTATGAGATTAGGTTATTAAAAGCCTGCAGCTTCTACTGGGCTCCCTTGCTCACTCTGAGTGAATGCAGCTGCTGTGTTGGTGCACCTGGCCGAGAACTGACATCTCGGCCAACAGTCAGCAAGGACCCGAAGCCTGCCAACAGCCGGGAGAGTGAGCTTGGAGGAGGATCCTCTCCGGTCAAGCCTTGAAATGACCGCAGCTTGATTGCAACCTTGGGAGGGAGCCTAAGCCTCAGGCACCCCGCTAAGCTGTGCTTTGCTGACTCACAGGAGATCAGTTTGCCAGGGCTGCAAATATCAGCCCGGGGGCTTAAACAACAGACGTTGATTGTCTCAACAATCCGGAGGCCAGAAGTCTAAGATCCAAGTGTCGGCAGGTTTGGTTTCCTCTGGAGCCACTGTCCAGGGCTTGCAGACGGCCGCCTTACCTCTGCGTCCCCACGTGGCCTCTCCTCTGTGCGCAGCAGCCCCTGCTACCCTTCCTGCTGCTTATAAGGCGGCCAGTCGTATTGACTTGTGGCCCATCTCATGATCTCGTTGAATCTTACCTACCTCTTAAAACCACTATTTCCAACTCCGGTAGCGTTCCAAAGTACTGGAGGGGTTGGGCTTTCAACATACGAATTTTGGAGGGACATAGCTCAATCCTGAACACACAGAAACTGTGAGATAATAAATGTTCATTGTTTTATGTGCTCAAATTTGGGGTAATTTGGTACACAGAAACAGATAAGAAATACGAACACCTAGGTGAGACTTTCTAAGAGATGGTGCCGCTGTCTGCCCTCATAACACCCTCTCCCCGCCAGGCATCTCCAAGAAGGCTGAGGGTTCACTGGTCATGGAAGCAGGTGGTGGTGAGGCTTTCCATAAAGAGCTGTACGTGAGCATGCTGAGCTATGTGCACCTCCTACCCCACATCACTGGAAAGGAAGGAAGACATTCACCTCACTTCAACTTGTGTGGGAAGTGATGGGGTTCAGGACATGCTACCCCAAAATATGGCACCTTGGCCTTGTTAAGAAGAAAACCACACGTCCAAAATGGAGTCACTGGTGCTAGGGCCATACCAGCAAACCACAGCTTAATGACTAATGTAATTGCTGTTTCAACCTTTCCCGGGAATGTAATCTTAACCAGTCAGTCTGGAATTTCCTGGTGAGCACGTGAGGGATCTACCCGATAAGGACACCCTCCCCCATCATCTAGTCCTGCTCTGCTAAAGGGAGGTGACCTTGCCCAAAATAATCCTTTCGTTGTCATTTACCACTTCTTTGTCCCACCTCCCTTCTGCCTTAAAAAAACAAACAAACACAACCTTCTCTCTGGAATATTATTCAGCCATCAGAAAGGATGAATACCCAACTTTTGCATCAACGTGGATGGGACTGGAGGAGATTATGCTGAGTGAAATAAGTCAAGCAGAGAAAATCAATTATCATATGGTTTCACTTACTTGTGGAGCATAAGGAATGGCATAGGGGACATTAGGAGAAGGAAGGGAAAAATGAAGGGGAGGATATGGGCAGGGAGGGGAACCATGAGAGACTGTGGACTCTGAGAAACAAACCGAGGGTTTTAGAGGGAGGAGGTTGGAGGGATGGGTTGGCCCGGTGATGGGTATTAAGGAGGGCATAGATTGCATGGAGCACTGGGTGTTATATGCAAACAATGAATCAGGGAACGCTACATCAAAAACTGATGACGTACTGTATGGTGACTAACATAACATAATAAAAAATAATAATAATTAAAAAAAAAAACAAAAACACCTTTTGTCCAGTACAGCTCCTTGGAGCTCTTTTCTATTTGCTAGGTAGGATGCTGCCCAATTTGCAAATCATAGAATAAAGTCAATTAGCTCTTCAGATTCACTCATTTGAATTTTTTTTGTTTTGGTTTTTGGGGTGAAAATAAAATGAGGGGCGCCTGGGTGGCTCAGTTGGTTGGGCGACTGCCTTCGGCTCAGGTCATGATCCTGGATACCGGGGATCAAGCCCCACATCGGGCTCCCTGCTCGGCAGGAAGCCTGCTTCTCCCTCTCTCACTACCCCTGCTTGTGTTCCCTCTCTGGCTGTATTTCTCTCTGTCAAATAAATAAAATCTTTAAAAAAAGAAAAAAAAGAAAAGAAAATGAAACGACGTTTAGAATGGAGTCGAGAGGCCAGCAGGGGGAGCCCTCACACCCTACCACTCCACACTGTCAATCACAGACCCAACAGAAGGCATGACTGGCACTTGGATACCCTTTGCCCTCCCAGCAAGAGGAGGAAAGGCTTTCCCCTTCCCCAGCAACAACCCACCCAACAAGACACTGTCCCAACAAAAAGCCACTGAACTTCAAACTCCCAGTTTACTCAGTGGGCTTTTTGTTTATACCAGCCTTCCCAGTTTCTCCTTCCCTTCATAAAAGAACTTTCCTCAACTTTGTTCTCTGGACTTGCCAGTGGTTTTGCCTTAGCTCACTTGTTCTGAATGGCAGACCTCTGCTATTGCCAACTAAACTCATTTTTGCTGGTAAAATAACTGGTATTTTTATTCTTAAAATTCACTTTTTTAAAGAGCATATTGGATATTTTAAGCTGGAGGTGTATGAGAAAACAGCAGAAGCTGGAAGTTCACTTTCACCTTCCCCTGCCCTTCTCTGCATTAGTCCTAAAACCCTCCTATGAGAGGTGCCCTCCCTACACCTAGAGGAAAGGAGCATCCTAGTATCCGAAGACAATAGGACACTGTAGTGGCTGCAAGTTTTCCCTTCCTCCCTACTACACTCTTTGATGGACCTCATAATTAAATTGAGATAAGACAGACTAACAGGAGGGAAATAAACAAAAGTTTAATAACATGTATATCTCCAGTATACATGGGAAAGACCCAGGAAAATGAGGGAACTCTCCAAAGTGGCCAAAGCCATCACATTAAGTACCATCTCAAGCTAAAGACAAAGGAAGATGTTGGGTCCAGGAGTCTGTTATGGAAGATTTCTAGGAAAAGCACAATGAACAAGGATAAGGTTGCTATGTAGGTTTAAGCTATTGCCTTCTTCATCAGTAAGAGTTTCTAAACATTTAATCATCCCGATCTTCATCTTACAGACAGGGAGGCACCCTTCCTAATGGAGAGGGCTCTTCTAAACCTAAATGTGCCTTGTGAAAGGGAAACATCTCAGTTTTCACAGCTTCTTTCGTGTCTGCATTTTCTTAAAAACAACCAGCTTAAAATAATCAATATGTCAAAGAAGCATACCTTGGGGTACAAAATCTTCTCCCCTCAACACCAAGAACCCTAATAAACAGCACCCCCCCCAGTTCAAGACACTTACTTCCTACTCCTCATTCTGTCATATTTGTACACAACTTCATCTATACCACTCTTCCTCAGATGTGGCAGGAAAATACCAGGTCTTCATTCCCTTATGAAGCCTCCCATGTCACGTAAAACTCACCACAAATACATGTCTGCTTTTCTCCTGTTCATGTCTTTGTCAGTTTAATTTTCAGAATCCTAAGTGGGTCAAGGAAAACCTTTTCCTTTCCAACTGAAGTGTTGAGAGAACACCCGGAGAGTCTGAAGTGTGTCCCCTGGATTTCGGGCAATGAGAGGCTGGCACCTGACACCGCCCCCCCCCCGGAACTCTAAAAGGGAGCCATTCTGCTTGAGGGTGGCTCTGCCAGCCTCAGACCAGAGGTGAGCACGTGAAGAATAGCAGGACATGCCACCCCCAATAAGCCACTTTGGCATAAAGATTATTTTGAGCTAAAGGCAATTGAGAAGAAGCAGATACAAGAAAAACTCCTGCCCTCCCCCTTTTTTGCCTAAAAGCAGGACATTTGTAAAGGTTTCCCCCCCTGCCATCTCACCACGAAGGACAGAAGTTAATCAGTGGAGAGAACTCTAGACTCTTATCAACACCAAAGGAGTCTAGGTAACAAACCTTGCTAAAAGCAGCTTTTATTTCCCCATTTTTTTTGCTTTCCTGGGGGCTCAAGTTTCTTTTCCTTTGTCTCGTCCCTTCTCTAAAACTTTCTGGTTCTTTTGTAACACTGTACAAGCCTAAGTTCTAACCACCCCTTTGAGTTACTTATGGCTGAATGCTCCCCATGCAAATGTACATGTTACTAAACTTCTATTTGTTTTCTGTTATTATTCTATCTTTTGTCAGTCTCATTTCCAGGGCCCCAGCCAAAGAACTGAAGATGGGCAGAGGAAAAAGGGTTTTCCTCCTCTCCTACACATATTTCCCAGGGTCCAGGTGTAGGTGGATGGAAGGAGGCTGGACTTGGAGGCCTAAAAAGGGACATGGGCAAAGAATCTGCTTGGAGGGGCAAGGTGACCCAGCAAAGAGGGGTGCTGCTGGAAGTGGGAGGCTCTCCGGAGTTGTAAGCCAGAGCTCCTTAAACCTGACTGCTTATCACATCACCTGGGCCTCGTGCCAACCTGATTCAACAGGTGAGGGGACCGTAAGTTCTCTATTTCTGACAGGCGACGCCTGTGCGGCTGGCCCACAGCCCACACTGACTTAGAGATGATAAGCACAAAATGGGAAGAGGCACCCCCAGTGGGTAAGACACTGCTAGAGATGGAGAAAGAATAAGTGGTTTCCCACCCGCACCTTCCTGAGTCTAGACAGGGTCACAAGCCGGGAGCAAGCCAGATGAAGTAGCCCCTGCCACCATGAGACCTTCCCAGGCACCTTGGTTCTGTTCCTGCTCTCCGACTCACAAAGCTGCCGCCTCACACGTGCCTTCCTTCTGCGGTAAGATCCATTCCTCTTTCCCTGTGAGAGCCTCCCCAGCCACACACCAACACATGCCTCTCCTCTCTAACCATGCAAAGCAAATGCTTTCTCTACCCCCTGCCCTCTTCAACCACAGTTGCCAGCAAAATTTCCACATTTTCTCCACTTCCTTGCCCTACTTTCACTTTTTTAAAAAAACACATTTAAATTAGGAAATATGTATACAAAGGAAGGTTAAAATAGAGGGTTTTTTTCCTTGAGTAGTAACTAGTTTCTCGGAGGCTTCTTTTTCTTACTGTAGCAAGGAAATAGCCTTGCTATATTTTGCAAGCACTAAATAAAACAACTCTGCCAAGTATCGGGGCACAAGGTAGGTCCTCAATAAACTACCTTAGGTAGTTTCAGGTAAGAAACCCGCCTGGGCTCCAGGTAGAGCAGGGCTGGCATCAGCTGAGATGTCCCCAGGCAAAGCCCTGGATTTCTCTCTGCCTCCCTGCCCCCACCCAGTCCCACGTGTCGGTAGTGCCCGTTCTCTGTGGCCTGGGCTGGAGCTGGGGATTGCAAAACTGGAATCAGCAAGGAAAGGGCAGGAATGAGAGGCCAGCAGACTTTGTGTTCTATCCACGCCCCCCCCACCCAGCCCCCAGCAAGCTCACTAAAGCACAGTCTATCCCTTGGATCCCAGTGGTCTGGTAATTTCTTGATCTCTATCCTGTTAAGTAATAATTCAACTGAGTAAATTTTAAAGATAATAATTGGCTTTTCTGAATGATCCATGAGTCAAGCCAGCATCCCATCTAGCAAATTGCAAGAAGCTCCAAAGGGCTACAGATAGGGAAAGGTTATTAAAGGCAAGACAAAGGAGTCATTAAAAAAAAGAAAAAAATTATTTTGGGCAAGATCACCTTCGTTTGGAGGACAGAAAGGCCTTCCTTATTAGGTAAATTCTATTATCTGTGCTAATCTGAAAATTCCAGACTGACCAGTTAAGATTACCTTCCTGGAAAGCATGGAAACTATAATTAGATGGAGATATTAAGTCCAGTTTGGTGCTGCGGGTTTAGCACAAGGGACTCCATTTTGGGCCTGTTGATTGTGTGTATTCCAGACTGTCTTCTTATTCCACGTGCTCTGAGGGCCTGGGATATGCCAGCTGTAGGGCCAGGTAGAAGAGGGTTTCATCAATTCTGACCTGAAAACATTCCCTGTCCTCCAGGAGGTCATCAGAGGAGAGAGAAAAGCAGCCCTGACTCCGTGGGGGACCGGCTGGGCGGTCTTGGCTGAGACTGTTCCAGGGACAACTTCCCATTTCTTCATCCACAACATAGGGAGAGAAATCCATACCTTTCA
This sequence comes from Spilogale gracilis, assembly GCA_004023965.1. NCBI lineage: Eukaryota > Metazoa > Chordata > Mammalia > Carnivora > Mephitidae > Spilogale > Spilogale gracilis. Next base: position 44,108 of record PITA01009842.1, read on the forward strand.
GGGCTGTTTTGAAAATGCCATGGTGTAATCTAGCTGTTAGGATTTACACAACAAGAAAAAAATGGAACAGCCTCATAAGGAATGGAACTTACTTCTCTCTAAAGATAAGCAAACACATCGGAGATTAAAAATAATAACAATAATACATGGCGATGCAGATTATAAACCGAAAGGTAGACAGAAAAGCAGTTTGGGGTTTTTTCAGTTCTCTTGGTAATGAACACACACACACACACACACACACACACACACACACGCCCGGTAAAAGGTGAAAGGGGACGTCGGTGGCCAGACTTCGGTGTCACCACTAGGGGGCGTGGGTGTGGGAAACTTAACGGGCCTGACCGTAAAGTGACTCTGCTTTCCCTGCGGCCGTAGAAAAGCCAGAGCACAGATAATTGTCAAGAACTAAGCTGAGGCAGGTATTGAATTTTGGTCTCGTTTCTAAATTTAGTTCTTAAGCCATGTGGCAAATACAATAAAAGAGACTGCAGAATGCCAAGAGAGGAAGGAAAACCTACAGGTTGGTCCTTCCCTTGGGAAATGGCCCCGGGAGAACCAGCAGTATTGGCCTGCAGCGCGGTTAGCGCGTCAGCCGGGCGGAGCACCGTGCTGGAGGAATTTGTTGACACAGGTGCCACAAGCATCAGTGGGCACGAAAGCTCCTGCTTGGGGAGGTTTCTTATTCAACTTCCTGAGGGATTTCTTCGGATTCACATCTACCTGGAAATTCATGGAAAACGTGAAAATAGAGTTTGCCTTAATTTCTCTCTGAAATGTTTTCGGTTTCATCTTTCCTTCTGCGGGGCGGGGGAGCATGGAGCACCCTGGGAGCTGGCTTCTCCCCCACTTTATTCAGGATGAAAAAGAGGGTTTTCGCTACCCTCTAGTGGCCGGTTCTAGACTCTGTGCCAGGTTGAAAGCACTGAGGGCCAGGGCCAGCCCTGCTGTAGAGCTGGGGTCCATGGGGAGGGGAGCCTGAGACGGTCCCCAAGCTATGCAGGAGAGAAGAAAATTACTCCCATGGGGGTGCCAGGCTCTTCTGCCCCACTCCCCACTCCCTGGCAGGAAAACAGGCCCAGCTGCTGGCAACTGCAGGAGCTCTTTCCGACTCCGGGAGGGCTCCCAGGAGGCCCCAGCCCTGGGAAGAGCAGGAGGGCCGGCACCTGCAAGGGGAGCCTTGTAGCTCTGTCCTGTGTGTGGAAGGAAGGAGGACACTCTGGCCTCAGGGTGCCTCTTGCCTGGCTGCCCCACACCTCCCCGCCCAGTCGGCGCGCCTTGAGAGCTGAAAGTCCTCCGTGGTCCCATGTCCCGTGGTGACGGTGTGGCCCAGCTGAGATGCTGCCACGCCCTGCCTTTAAGAGCCCGTGTAGGCTACCTGTCCTGGTGGTGGTAGGAAGGACTAGGGGGACTCCACAAGAAGGGGTGCTTGCTTTCCCAGGGAAGCTGCTAGTTATCTGTGACTCAGGGGTATGTTGGACCTCCTGACAGCCTTTTGCTCCTCTTTGAGTCACTTAAATTTAAATACCCACCTGTGCCTGTTGGCGACAGCACCAGGTGACTTAGTTCTAGTCAGAGGGAGAGGGAGACCTTTATAAGCCCAGCACTGAGCATGAAATGGACAGTCACAGGATTGGATCGTGAGGAACTGTGCAAGTTTTGAAGGGAAGGTCGTCAAAGGACAGATGTAATCAGACATCCACACCCAGCCGGCCAACAAATCTCTTTCAGCGCCCCCTCCTTATTAATAATGTTCAAATATAATTTAGTGCCTCCCCCACTAGTCTGGCAGCTGGAGGGCTGACAGGCCACCCCGCTCATCCTATTCATTTTGGTTTCCCTAACATCCAACACAGTCCCTGACATGTTCAAGAATCTCAGACATTGTTTGCATTGAAGGAATGGAGCCACACGTGCTAGGCCCTGGGAGAGATGCCCAGATCAATCAGACATGGATCCAACCCCCGGTGAGTTTAGGACCCAGTCATAAATACTTAACATGCTAGATGAGAAGCCTCATGTAAAAGCATGAGTGTTGTGCCTGGCACAAAGTAGGCTCACAGTAACTATCTGTCTTTTTTCTCCCTTCCTTTCTCTTATTCCCTCTGGAACTCACCCTCCAAAGATTTCTAAATGGGATAAAGCCCTTGAAGTTTTAGTAGAGGCAAAGATTAATTTTGTCTGGGACAATCCAGGAAGGCTTCCTGGAGGAGGAATCATTTGATCTGGCTCATCCAGAACCCTAAGCAGCAGGAACAAAGACACAGAGATATGTGGGGAAAGTAAAGAAGGATGTGTATAGAAAAATGCAGAAAAGTTCAGTCTTGTTTGTGGAAGTATATGAAGGAAAGAAGTAGGAAACGGTGGGAAAGATCCTTGCTTACCAGGTTAGAGAAGGCGCTAAGGATGGTGTGAAGAACCTGGATTTCATTACCAGCAAGACCAGAGAGCCCTGCACCTGGCCGGCTTCTGTTGTTTAATGACTCTGGAGCTAGCTGCCTAATTCCCTCTGAGCCTCACTTTCTTCCTCTAGAAAAAGGATGATACTGCTTTCTTAAAACCTGAATGACAGCACCCTGTATATACACACTACACTCTTCTAATCTTTTTCCACTTGGGAAAAGTCTGCATCTCATCATATACAGGGTCAACCCTGCACTCACTTATATGCCGTTATCATATTCTAAGGAACAACATTTCTATTTATTTAGGTTGCCGCCAATCTTTAAGTAATTTATATCTCTGTACCTACAAAACAAATCCATAAAGTAGCATTGCTAAATCAAAGTGTGTATGAAATTTGAAATGTTGACAGAATTACCAAATTCATCTCCATAAAAGAGCAAATTAGTGTCCATCCCTATTGGCAACATATAAAAAGGTCTGTTTCCTTACGCCTTCACTAGGAGTGTTACCAGAGTTTTTGACCTTTGCCAGTCTGAGAAGTTTTAAATTGGTAACTAATTGTAGTCTTTATTTACATTTACATTATTAGGAGGGAGGTTGGGCGAACTTTTAAAAACCATTTGTATTTCTTCTCTGGGAACCATTTGTACCTTTGACCATTTCAGTTTGGTTGTTAGCTTTCTTCTTATTGATTTATGGGAATTATTTCTTTGTTAAGGAAATTAGCTCTTCTGGATAGGGTCACAGATGTTCACAATTTCTCATCTCTCTTTTACTACGTCTATTTTTTTCCCTGACAGATATGTAGATATAATACATAATATATATTTCTATATTATATTTTATAATATAATTATATATAATATTATATATCATATAATATATAATGATATAATGATATCATATAATGATATATAATATTATATATAATTATATTATAAAATAACATAATATAATTATGTATTTTATATATATATATAAAAACTATCTTTCTATAGTTAGATTGACCATTGCTTTCCTTCATAGTTTCTGGGTTTTGAATCAGCCTCAGAAAGACATCTCTTCCAAGATAATAAAAGGAATCTTGTACTTATTTGGGGGTGAGGAAAGAGGCAGGAATTTCTGCTTTCATTTCTTCCAGATGGCAGTCACCCTACACCATTTCTCTGCATTCCTCTGAGCAGCAAGAGCCATTCGAGAGCCAGTCAAGGAGCCCTGCTTAGAGGAAGAACAGGTATTGATGTCAATGTTCTAAATGTCACGGTCCTCACATCATCTGCGTACGGTGTTCCCAACCTCTTCGGTCAAATGAGGGGGCCAAGGTTCAGAGAGTAAATTGCCCGCAACGGCACAGCCAGCAAGTGGCAGAGCTGGCATCCGAACAGGGGTTGGACTCCAATGTCCGGGTATACTCCACCACAAGAACTAGGTTTCAGAAGCGGAAGCATGGTGGACACACAGGGCATTGTGGAAGGCTAGGAGGACGGCTGTTCAGTCTCACCCATTCATTCCTTCCCTCCGAAGGCCTCCTATACCCTGCAGCCAGAGCTCTCTGTAGCCAGTAGATGCAGTGTCTGTCCCAGTAAAGCTGTCCCTCCTCAGGAATCCCAGCAAAGGACTGCCACAGGAACAAGGACTAAATCTTTGCCCTGTGCACTGAAAACCTTGTGCTTGATCCTGAGTATTAGTTTTTCCTTCAGCAGGGAGCCTTGAGGGGCCACAATCAAGGATAGTTTATCTCTGAGACCATCCCCTTCTTTCCACCTGTCTTAAGAGGCAAGGGGCCCTTTTCACCTTCCCCACTTTCAAAAGCATCAGCTGCCCCATCCCTTCCCCTGCCTCCCTTTATCCTCTCTTTTCCTGCAGGCCTAGTTCCAACATGCTCAGCGCTCTAAACCGCTCTCCTGCAAGCTTGCAGGACTCACACTCAGCTCAGAGGCTGTGCACAAGCCTTGTTTCTATTTTGGAGTGGGCCAGGGCAGTGAGAGCAGAGGGAAATTGACCTGAGCGCTCCAAGGTCAACCTGACCTCCCCAGCAGGGCCTCCTGCAGGTTCTGCATAACTAATTGGTCACCAGTCTCTCTGAGTAGGTCACAGGCCCAATGGGGAGTGTTCTTGGCCTGATCATAATACCCAGCTTTTATTACTGCTCTCTTTATATCTTATCAACGGGAAAAAGGAAAGGAGCGTTACACACGTGTCCAAGGATATACAGCGGGCTCACAGCAGTTCTCTGGGGCCCAGTTCATGCAAGTTGTGCTCTGAGAGTTCTTAATTTAACAACAGGAAGGTTAGGTTGTGTTACAGACTGTGGGGATGGTGGTAGCAGGGACAGTGAGAAAGGTAATGGGGAGGATATAAGAGAGGCAAAGACTCCGAAGGGAGATGGTCTCTCAGTAGGAGTTTTAAAATGCTTCCATAAGAAAAGTTCAGGACTACCCTCCAAGTCAGATTTTTTTTCTGTTAATAATAGTGTCTCTTGCAAGAATTTCTTTGACAGCAGTCATAGAAACATTTTTCTAGATATGTCTCCTCAGGCAAGGGGAAAAAAAGCAAAAATAAATGAATGGGACCATACTAAAATAAAAAGCTTTTACACAGCAAAGGAAATCATCAATAGAACAACAAGGCCATTACTGAATGGGAGAAGATATTTGTGAATAACATATCCAAGAAGGCGTTAATACCTAAAATATATAAAGAACTCATACAACTCAATACCAAAAAACCAAATAATCTGATTTACAAACATGCAAGGAACTAAGGAGACATTTCGCCAAAGATAACCAGGTGGCCAACAGTCAGAAGAAAATATGCTCAGCATCACTAACCATCAGGGCTATGCAAATCAAAGCCATGATGAGCTATTATCTCACACCTGTTAGAATGACTAGAATCAAAAAGATAAGGAACAGCAAATGTTGGCAAGCATGTGAAGAAAGAGGAAGTCTTGCATACTGTTGGTGGGAATGCAAATTGGTACTAGCCACTGTGGAAGACAGTAAGGGATTTCCTCAAAAAATTAAAAATGGGGGGCGCCTGGGTGGCTCAGTTGGTTAAGCGACTGCCTTCAGTTCAGGTCATGATCCTGAAGACTCGGGATCAAGTCCCACATTGGGCTCCCCGCTCGGCGGGAAGCCTGCTTCTTCCTCTCTCACTCCCCCTGCTTGTGTTCCCTCTCTGGCTGTGTTTCTCTTTGTCAAATAAATAAAATCTTTAAAAAAAAATTAAAAATGGAAGTACTCCCCCCTAAAAATAAATAAATAAATAAATAGAAATGGAAATGGAACTACCCTATGATCCAGTAATTCTGCTATTGGGTATCTACACAAGAATATGAAAACACTATTTCAGAAACATACATGCACCCCTATGTTTATTGCAACATTATTTATAATAGCCAAGATATTGAAGCAGCCCAAGTGTCTGTCGGTAGATGAATGGATAAAGAAAAAGTGGTATACAATGGAAAATACTCAACCATAAAAAGAAAAAATGATCCCTTGCCATTTGCAACAGCATGGAGGGAGCTAGAGGGTATTATGCTAAGTGAAATAAGTCAGACTGAGAAAGACAAATACTGTATGATTTCATTTATACATGGAATTTAAGCAACAAAACAAATGAACAAAGAAAGAAAAAACAAAAAACCAAGACTCTTAAATGCAGAGAACAAGCCAGTGGTTGCCAGAGGGGAGGTGGGTGGTGGGATAGATAAAACAGATAAAGGGTATTAAGAATATACTTATTATGGTGAGCACTGAGTAATGTAGAGAATTGTTAAATTATTATACTGCCACCTGAAACTAATATAACACTGTATGTTAATTAAAAGGGAGAAATAATGTCTCCTGTCTCCCAGATGTTGAGTTACATCACAAGGGATGACACAGTCAACGTGGTATTAGCTACTCACTGACTTTATTGCGTAGCCACTAGACGGTCTTCTGGCCTTGAATTCCTTGCATTTAAAACTGATCACTCTCATTCCCCAAGCACTGCCCGGTGCACTGCAAAGATGGAAGGCCATTTGTACCTTCCTGGTTTGGGCTTCCTTGTTTTCTCTCTACAACTCAGCTTGAATATCACCCCTTCTAGGAGAATGTCTCCAAGCCCAGGACTTGTCTAAATGCCCACCTATGGGCTCTCACCTCTCCGCACCTACTTTTAACATATCCCCACTGACTGTTTCTATCTAGCCCTCTCATCAGATGGTAGATTTCTTTACAGCTGGGATTGTTCCTTGCCTATGTCCACTTGATCCCAGGCCCAGCAGAAAGCAAATGCATCCAGTAGAATTCAACCTTCTCAGTCAAAAGGAAATATTTTTCAAGTGATGGTTTTAGAAAAATATACATTAGATAATGTGAAATATAATCTATTATATTTTGGTAATTTTTGTTTGGCAATATAATCTATTATATTCTGGCAATTTTTCCCTGTAACAAGTGAAAACTTTGTATGCCATATCACCGTGATGAAAAAACATGTCTGCATGAAATCTCTACCTGTATTTCTAATTATTGCTTTCTTTTTAAAAATTTTTTAAAGATTATTTATTTATTTGACAGAGAGAAATACAGCTAGAGAGGGAACAAAAGCAGGTGGAGTGAGAGAGGGAGAAGCAGGCTTCCCACCAAGCAGGGAGCCCGATGCAGGGGCTCGATCCCAGGATCATTACCTGAGCTGAAAGCAGACCCTTAACAACTGGGCAACCCAGGCATCCCTAATTATTGCTTTCTGAGTCATATATTATGTCGTCAGCTTTGAAGGAAAGATTTTTAAAAGGTGACTTATTTCAAAACTTAGGATCACCTCAAAAGATAACGCTATTTTTCAAGTTGCCTAAAAAACACAGATTCTGTGTCAGTGTAAAAAAGGTAAGATAATTTCATAAAGAGCAAAAAAACACAATAGAGTGAAATGGTGTTTAAGTTTTGCCTGTAACATAAGAGACCTGGCTCTTCATATTTGAGGGAGGGATTGATTTCTCTTTTTACCTACAGTTGTAAATTTCATGTTAATTGCCATTATGCAACGCTAAAGGAGAGGAGTTGTTTCTTGAACAATTTTTTCCCATTGGTGTAAAAGTTAAGTCGTTTAAGTTCAAAGACAAAGTAACTAGAAAGACCACCTGGTTTTTAGAACATGGAGCTCAGCTCCTGGGTTTAACTTTGTAGCTATAGAAAATACCCAAGTAAAATAAAGCTCTCTCCCTAGTAATCTGATCACAGATTATCTCTTCGGCTTTCATCTGAAACCTCACAATATAAAATTTAAATATCTGCAGTTCGTAAAAAAATATTTTAGGGGCACCTGGGTAGTTCAGTCCGTTGAACATCTGCCTTCTGCCCAGGTCTGCTTGGTGGGAAGTCTGCTTCTGCTTCTCCCTCTCCTTCTGCTCCTCTCCCCCCATCCCCCGTTCGTACTTTCTCTCTCTCTCTCTCTCTCTCTCTCTCTCTCTCTCTCTGTCAAGTAAATAAATAAAATCTTTTTTTTTAAATAGGCACTTTATTATATATATTTTTAAAGATTTTATTTATTTGACAGGGAGAAACACAGCGAGAGAGGGAACACAAGCAGGGGGAGCGAGAGAGGGAGAAGCAGGCTGGAGCCCGATGTGGGACTCGATCCCGGGTCTCCGGGATCATGACCTGAGCCGAAGGCAGTTGCTTAACCAACTGAGCCACCCAGGCGCCCCAATAAATAAAATCTTCCAAAAAACATTTTAAACACAGTAAAGGCTAAAAGAAAATTCAGGTTTGACAGAATAAAAATGAAAGCAAGCAATAAAAATAGACCTCTAAATGTTTCTATTTTTAGGTTCTAAGTGCATCTGTGCTGTGGAAATTACACAGGTACTAGTTTATGGGGATAGACTTCCATTTCACAAAGATATAAATGTATTTTGTTATATTAATATGATCCAACTATCAAATCCTTGCTTATTATGACACAAACAATAAAAATACTTACAAAAGGGCAATACTGCATCTCACCACAGCTTTCGGCGTGGCACATGCTTTCCAACTTGCCTTGCATCACGTTTTCTTTTTTAATCACTAGAGGAAACTGCTTAAAAACGGGATTGGTGATGGCCAAACAAGATTCCTGTGGAAGTGATTTCGAGGCTACAAAGCAGTTTTGAGCCCACAGGAGACTACACCGCTGAGACTCTTCAAAACAAGGACTCGTGTTTCAGGGGAGAGCCCACCCGCCCGTGCAGACCTGGTGTGAGGCCCCCACCGGTTGAGCCTTCCGTGCAAATCTCTTACAGATTTCTAGGAAGTAAGACAGCCGCCCACCTTAACTGATATGTTACTACGTTCCAGGGATGGGCAGAGCACTTTGCAAACATTATTCCATGTAACCCCCGACCCCCACCTGCTGTACAGCCCCACGAGGTAACCGCCATTGTGATCTCCACTTTACAGAAAGGAGAGCTGATGTCCGGAGAGGTCTAGTGTCTCCCAAAAGTCACATGGCTGAGGGTGGCTGGGATTCGGTCCAGGTCAGTGTGATGTCCTTTTAACACCCCATTAGACATGTTTTAACATGAAGAGAGACAAGAGAAAACAGTAGGAATCAGTGCGGGAAAGAGGGTGGGGTCCCCCCAAATTGCATTTCTAAGCAAAAATGCAAGAAGGATTCTGTGCTTTGGCAGTAGAATATCTAGGTTCCCAGAGGACTCTCCACGGACATGTGACTTAAGGAGGTAAGAACCATAAAGACAATAGTGAGTGGGATACTTGAGCCAGCAAACTCAGACCCTTTTCCCTTCCCTTCCTGTCCCCTTGGAGAGGAAGGGTTGCTCTGACTGTTCCCTGGGCCTCCACGTTCCTGATTCCAGCCCAGCCTTGGATACAGCTTAGAGTCATTCATGTACCTCCAGGCTTCGTGCTGGCCAAAGTCTGGGCAGCTCAACCCTGAGAGGAGAGGAAAAGAAGCCCCATCTCCATCCTGTGTCCTGAGTTGTTTGATCTAATTTCACTAGCAATGAAACCCATGTTTCACTTCACCACTGTGGTTCCCCCTGTCTATTTGACAAAGCCCAGGAGAGGCAGAGGGAGAGGAGGGGCAAGGCATTTAGGGATGGGGGCCGCCCTCTATCCTTCAATAAGACCTCTCACCATGCTTTGATCTCAGGTTAAATCACTTTACCCTGAAGGAGCTGGCCTAGTGGTGACTTCATACACCCCTTTGGGCCTAAAATCCTATGAAATTGATTCAAAGGAAAAAAGATAGACTAGAAAAAAGAATAAGGGCAGGTCTCCTACAAAAAAAAAAAAAGATGCGTTTGGCTTTGGGCTATTTAAAGACTAGCCTAAAATATTTAGGTATAGAATCTAGAATGTTGAAGACCAACATTCGTTAAAAATATAAGTTTTAGAACAAAATTCAGCCCAATTGAGTTGATAAAGTTCTCCAAGGATTGTCACAGAAAAATCTTCAGATAACTTAGCCTTAAAGTTGTCTTTACCTTCCACTTCTACTTCAGTTACCCCAAAATACAACCACTCATGGATGTTCTTCATCACAGAACTGTAGCATTGTTTGTTAAAGCCTCCAATCCTGAAATTCCCCTCCCTGATCAGAAATTCCGACCTTCCTGAATCCATTCTTCCACCTCATCCAACCACGAGTATTTTTACTCCTGCCATTCCAGTCCTCTAGAGAACATGAGTCACTTGTGTCCCCAGGATCCATTTCCCCTTTGTTCCACACCTGTCATTCCTCCCACAGAGGAATGTCTAAGGGGGTTGTGATGGGGACTTGTGACTCTGGGCCCGGTCAACAGATCTGTTCAACAAACACATGGTGCTTATGCTGAGCTAGGCACTCTTCGAAGTACCTTTTAAATGTTAACTTTTTTAAGTCTCATAACAACTCTATCAGATAAATACTGTTTTTCCTATTTTACAAAAGAGAAAACTAAGAAATAGAGAAGTTAAGTCACTTGGCCAAGGTGCACAGCTAATATTTTATTTTCCTCTGATGGTATAATTGGTTCAGTGTTGTGCCTATGCCCAAATAGAGGCCTCAGTGCAATTGCTGGGGCCTCTCCCTAAAAGAGTTTTGTTTTTCCCTGTGCTTGAAGTGGGGTAGACGTGAGGAGCAGTACAGACATCTGGTGACCACAGGGAGGAAGCTTCTTTAGGAATAAAGCCATCGTAGGATGGAGGGAAAGAAAGAGAGAACCTGAGTCTCAGTAACAAAATGGGAGCCCCTGATCAAACTGCCTGAATCCAGAGCTATTCCTGACCTTTTCAGTTTAGTGAACTAGTGAATTATCTTTCTGTTTTTAAAAAGTTTGGTTTGTAAGGTCCAGTTTTGGAATCCAAGCCCCCATCCTATTTACTCATAAAAACAGCTCCAGGTGTTATGGATAAATGGCCCCTAGAAAACAAAGATGAGCCAGGTTGGGGGGATATGCCCAATCAGTAACCTCCTTAATCTCCCTTCCCAGGAGTGTCCCGGGGAGGTATTTGGATGCAAACTAAGGGTGGGCAGCCGGATACCAGTGCTTGCGCTCAGATGAGAGGCCATGGAAGTGCAAATTAACTCAGGCAAACCACGTGAGTGGGTCAGCTCTGGTGTGGACGTGACCCCCCCAGCTTGTGATTTGGGGGGATGCCTATAAAAGCTGGCCTGAGAAGTCGGGCATGGTGCTTTTATCCCCAGAGAGGAGAGACTCTGGCCCTGGGGCCAGTAAGATTCTGATGCTAGTCGCGAAATAAAGCTTCACTTGACCTTCACTTTTGTATCAGCCTGGTTCCTTTGACCATGGACGCTATTATTATTTGGGGGCTCATCCGGGATCAAACAACGAGGGCTGAGCCAGCATCAGAATTTTGGGGGGGGAAAGCCTCCGGAGGTAAGGTAATATCTGGTCCGATCTCGAGATTCTATTCCGTTCTGTTCTGTCCTGTTCTGTTTGCGGAACTCCGGAGGGGCCCACCAGAGGAGAAACTGGACGCACTATAGATCCCCAGGGCTGGAGTGGATGCAGGGACGCCTCATGCCTCCATCTATGGTTACGAGGGGGATCTAATCCCTCTCAGCGATGGGGGGGACTGAGAAAATCCCCCCATCTGGGGTCGTGAGGGGGCTGTAAGCCCTCTCGGCAATCAGGGGACCAAGAAAATCCCCATCTGTGGTTGCCAGGGGATTCAGGGTCCCCCTGGGTTAGGCGGTTGCCAGGGATTTGAGTCCCCTAGCCTAGGCAGTTATGTTTATTTGATGGAAGGGAAGCCTGATCACCTCCCATTAGTCAGGGGCACAGGGAGGGGGGCGGTGTCCAATCTGAATATGTTTATTTGATGGAAGGGGACCTTATCACCTCCCACTACTCACGGGCACCCAGGGGGGTTGTGAAACCTGTCTGAATGTGAAGAGTGCCTGAGTGTGTGAGTGTGTCTGTACAACTCCATCGCTTCAGCTATGGAGTCCGAATGGGCTGCACCCTAAATCTCGCGGGGCATCATACTGCATAATAGTCATTTACTCCCATGGGGGTAACCTGATCCAGGGTTTATACGGAAGTTCCCGCGAGGGACGTGAGCTAGAGAGCACCTGAGAGTACCCCACCCTTTGTCTGCGATACCGTTCACAGTGGGAGGGAAGCCCAGTGAACCCACTGTCCCAGATTGTGTACTTAGGGCGGGGAGGGGCAGCAGCACTCTGAGCTGTCAGGCGTGAGGCTGCAACCACGGGCCCGCCAACCAGTGGGAAGCTGCGCCCCGGGGGCCTATAGACCCGCGAGAGCAAAACGGCCGCGGTTGAAGCAAGGTGGGCCATGCACGGGTGTCAGAGCACATGCCAGAGGCTGCCAGGGTGCCCGGGCCCATGACACCGAAAGCGCCGCTGCGGTGGCTGCTAAGGAGGCTCCTCGGGCCCTGGGAGCTCGGCCTGGCCCAAGCAGGAGGCTTGGACTGGAGGCCGGACGTGGAAAATCCTGCTGACTATAACTAAGACTGATGGAAATAAGGGAAGCAACTCTGTATATGGAAAGGTATGTGGATGTAAGAAAGATAAAAAATGAAAATGCATTTTTGCTGAAGGTAATTTCTCCTAATGAGATGGTTGTTAGGAAAAAAATGGCGTGGGACAAAAACTGAATGCAAAGGAAAATTGTAAAAGGTTTGTGGAGGGAAAACTTTGGAAAAGACAAGGTTTTCTCCCATTGTTGGCCTTCTCTTAATAAGAAAATATAAATAGGGTTTCTCTGTGCCTGCTTGGAGAAACCAGTTTCTGTGATTTGCATTTAATCCTATTTACACTTGTGTTTCAAAACTGACTTCTGGTGTTCATACAGTTGAGTCTGACTTTTGATATTCAGGTGTACTTTTTGAACTGGGTATTTTAAGGTAAATATAATAAACTTGGGGGAAAAGTTCATTCATTTGCTGTGGAAAATTTGCTTGATGATGGTTCTGAGCAAATACTCTAAACTGAGACCCCCTCCCCCTCTGCCCATGGTACAGAAGGTTGCCTTGGCGGCGTTGGGCCCAGCGCTGCAGCGCAGCCCAAGGACACGAGCTGGGCGGCACCACCACGAACACCGGGCCCCTGTAGCACACGAGGCCCGCCTGAGCAGCACCACCCGCCACGGCCTCCAGCTTGGCCCCACCCGGTGGGCGAGCAGGGATACGGAGCAGCGGGCACAGGAGGCTGCGGCCCGGCTAGGTGGGCCCTCGGCTCAAATGCAGTGCCCGAGGCTGGGTACGCCCGCTGGGCTCGAGCAACGCTGCCAAGAGGGGGCTGTAAGCAGTGCTGGCATTGCCCCGGCTGCCGGACCTGGGCACCGTGAACGACATGGCCATCGTGAAGGAGGACTGGCTGCACAAGAGGGGAGTGCATCAATACCTGGCGGTCCTGCTACTTCCTGCTCAAGAATGACAGCACCTTCATCAGTGACAGGAAGCAGCTCCAGGATGTCGGGCAGCGAGAGTCCCTCTCAACTTCTGTCCGCTGATGAAGACCGAGCCGCCAAGGTCCAACACCTTCATTATCCGCTGCCTACAGTGGACCACGGTCATCGAGAGACCTTCCACATAGAGTCTCCAGATGAGAGGGAGAAAAGGATGCGAGCCATTCAGATGGTTGCCAACCGCCTCGAGCAGTGGAGCCCAGGTGAGGACCCCATGGACTGTTAGCGAGGCTCAGGACAAGGTGACCATGAAGGAGGTCATTGTGGCCAAGGACGAGGTTGCCCATACGCTCGCTGAGAACCGTGTTCTCCAGAACTCCAGGCATCCGTTCCTGACGGCCCTGAAGTACTTCAGACCCACGACTGCCTCTGCTTCGTCATGGAGTAGAGTAAGGACAGCAAGTGGAGGCTCCGCTTCCTGCAGTTCTCCTACTTGGCCAGCAGCACGGCCTAAGGAAGGCCAGCTGGCTACGCCCCTGCTCCTGACCGCTGCTTCGGGGAATGGGTAAGAAGCTCCAAGGGCGACTTGTATGCTTGTGCTATGGGCAGGCAGCCCACCTTGAAGAAAGAGGGTTTGTAGGATTTTTTTAGACATGGCCTTGGCCTTCAGAATGGACGCCTGCTCCGGGACCCCCTCTGGGACAGGACGACCTGGAGGACAAGGACGGGGCCCTCTCGAACCAGCACAGGGACGGAGATCCCAGGACCGCGGAAGGCACTGGGTGCCCGAGGCCCGGGCCAATGCCTTGAGGGGCATCCAGGAGCCTGGGCTAGGCCCTCCGGCCCAAGTGGTCCCTGCAGATGGCGTGAAGGATGTCCCTTTGGGTTAGGGCCACTAAGACTCCCGAGAGCGGGCCGCAGGGAAGGGGAGACCCGCGGGAGCTACTGCATGTCTGAGGACAGTGACATCAACATCACCAGCGAGGAAGAGGACCGCAAGGAGCAGCCTCCACCTGGCCTGCAGGAGAAGGAATTCCAGCTCAATGTGAACCTCTCCCCGAACCTCAGGTTAGAAATAAGGTGGAGGGGAAATCAATTGACTTTTTGTGGATAATATGTTGATGACTTGTTGACTAGCAGCTGAGGACTGTTTGCTGTGATTCACCCTAAAGCCTTGTAAGCCTAGAGTTCTCTGTGTGGAACACTGCTTACAGATATTTCTTATACTGGGTGTCCATTGAGACTCTCGGCTCTGTGGGTTTATAGCTTCCGTTGATACGGAAACACTGTGCTCAGTATTCCGCAGATGGCTCCCACCCGCTCCCCTGTTGGGAGTCCCGTTACACCTGTGTTTGCTGTAAAACGTTGCCTCGCGATGCTGTCTGTGGGCGCTTCAGTATGGATGGTTTCTGGCGCTGTCCCCCCCAGACCCCAAACAGCCCGTGGCGAGCCAGGTGTGGGGTCCTCCCTGGAGACAGGACCCTGCCGACCATAGACTGAACTTTGTTGCTACTTTCATTGCTGCCTAATGATATGGGAGCTTCCGAGTCAGGTGGTCCTGCAGAATGGAAAGGGCTTGACAAGCTGTTTTTTGGTAAAAAGGGGGGCTCTGCACAGTCCTGGGAGGGAATGCTGTTTTTGGGTATCAGCAGTTGCGGACCCCCTGGTTTTACTGTTACTGATATTGCCCTGGTGTCATTTGTACAAAAGGGTCAAAGATTTGACCTATTCCCAAAGCAGAGGGGGGAATGTAAGGTCAAGTTTTGGAATCCAAGCCACCATCCTGTTTACTCATAAAAAAAAAACAGCTCCAGGTGTTATGGATAAATGCCCCTGGAAAACGAGCCAGGTTGGGGGATACACCCAATCAGTAACCCCCTTAATCTCCCTTCCGCAGAGTGTCCCAGGGAGGTATTTGGATGCAAACTAAGGGTTAACTCAGGCAAGCCACATGTGTGGGTCAGCTCCAGTGCTGACATGACCCTAGTCAACTTGTGATTTGGGGAAATGCCTATAAAAGCTGGCCTGAGAAGTCAGGCATGGTCCTTTTCTCCCCGGAGAGGAGAGACCCTGGCCCTGGGGCCAATAAGATTCTGATGCTTGGTGTAAAGTAAAGCTTTGCTTGACCTTCACTTTTGTATCAGCCTCATTCCTTTGACCACAGACCCTATTATGGTTCGAGTTATCTTTCACTTGCTATAAGAAAAAAAAATTCCTAACTAGTACAGCTGAGTTCATCAACTTTATAATTCAGCCTCTATAACTTTTTACTATTACAAAGTCAACTGATGAGAAAAATGAGCATTCTTTGATGGATAGAAACACTTGAATATTTAAAAATTTTATTTTGGCAGCACATGATACTGCAAGAATCGTGATTCATATAGATAAGCGTCAGTATACACACTTGGATAATTTCATGAGCACATGAATGCGCGCATGGCCCTGTTTTGTTTTTTTTTTATCAAAAGGCCAATGCAGAACTAAAAACGTACCAATGCGTGATTCATTTACAAAAAGTCTTCCCAGAGGTGAGTGAAACGATATTCTTCTCTCTCCGTGTCAGTTCTTACGCCTAACAAAGACCCCTATCGATCTGGTGAACTACTCACCAGGCCAGTCTCTTGATGATCCTTTTTCTTGTGGCCTTCCCTGCTGCATTTCACCCTGTTTGCCCTCTGCTTCTTCATCCCCTTCCTTTGGATTCTCTAACAGTTTACCTCTTTGGTTTTCCTCTTCTCTTTTTTGTCCCATTTTCCACATGGGTACCTCACCAGCGCTGGCATCTCACAGAGTTTAATTCTCCACAGAATAAAAAGTTAGTGGTACTTAGGATACAGGCTTCGGTGCTGTAACAAAAAGTCACTTTCTCCCTCCTCTTCCCCCCAGAGTAAGCCCCAACAGCTTGCTTGCTTCCTTCCTTCCTTCCTTCAAAATTTTATGTATTTCTTTGAGAGGGAGAGACAGAGAGACAGAGAGAGAAAGCATGAGCAGGGGGAGGAGCAGAGGGAGAAGCAGGCTTCCCACCGAGCAGGGAGCCTGATGAGGGGCTCGATCCCAGGACCCTGGGATCATGACCTCAGCTGAAGGAAGAGGCTTAACCCACGGAGCCACCCAGGAGCCTCTGGGTATCCATGCCTCCATGTTCAGAGTGGCCTCCCTGTGTCCCAGCATGCTGAAGAGGGGAAAGAAAATGGCAGAAAGGAAACTGTTCCCTTTTAAAAAGGCATGACCTAGGAATTGCACATGTCACCACTTCCACTCCCTTCCTGCTGGCCACGACCTGGTCATGTGGCCACAGCAAGCTGTGGGGAACCTGGGAAACATCGTCCCGAGCTGGGTGGCCTTGTGCCCAGTTCAAACTAGAGACTGTGGATCCTGGCAACAGTGAGAAGCCTCTGCCAGCCTCCCTATCTTTCCCTCTCTTCTCCCCCGGGTCACCTAACCCCAACTCCTTGCGGGAGCTCTCCTCACCACACAGCAACCCCGGAGGCTCTAGCCTGACCGCATCCAGGGCTGGCTACACCCAGGTCCTCTAGAGCAGCCAACCCACACTCCCCGTGTGGCAGGCCTCAAATCTGGCAGCATCTTTGACTCCCTTCCCTGTGCCCTGGGTGCCTTGTGCTCACACCTTACTGCAAGCCCCAGAGAAGAGCTCCTGCCTTTCTTCCCACCACCTGAGCTGCTGTGGGAGCCTCCCCCTAAGCCTCTCCTCCTCCAAGCTCTCCCCTTCCAGCCCGGCCCCATCCACGGCCATCCAAGAAGCACTGGGAAAGTGTAACCAGACCACGTTACTCCCTGTCCAAACTCTTCCTTGACTCCCGCCGCCTACAGCTGAAAGTTGGAACTCCTTGACAGGCAGTTACAATTTACCCCTCTGGACTCCCAGAGTCATAAACTATGGGTAGAAGAACATCTCACCATTCCCCAGTTGACCCAGAACCCGCCTGTTTCTGGCTCAGGCTCTTTTTTTCCGTGGCTCTTCCCTGTCCCCATCCCCACGTGGTTGGCAGATCCTCCCCACCCTCCAAGGTTGGGGTGAGGGGCAGGGGGAATGCCTCCTCCTGCTGTGTCCAGCCTCAAGTCCCGGCTCCCACCCCACCCCCAACCCAGACACCCATTCTTCTCTGCGTTTGTAGCTCTTTGCTTATAAGCTCCTGTTTGGCTCTTGAAGCAGCTTGGCCCCGACGTGCCCTGGTGACTCGTCTTGGAGGGCAGCCCTGAGCTCTGTCCTCGGCCACATTCCTTGCCCTACCTGCAGGTTGGGTCGTGTCTGCTCCTTCCTCCGCTGCGAATCTAACTCTCTGACCACTTTCTTACTAAAATGCAAAACTTTCCGAGGGGAAAGGGGTCCCGTGGAGCGAGCTCGGTGCGGGTGGTCGCAAAGTTCAAGAAGCTGTGGACCTGCCCTTCAGCTGGCCTGGTGCTGGGGCCCTCTCCGGCCAGCTCCCGCAGCATAGTGGTCTGCCTTCCAGAGCCATGTGGACTGTGGGCTAAATACTTTCTGTAACCCTATCCAGAGTTAAAAATAGCCCAAAGGTCTGACCCACTAAGAGCCACCTTGGATCTTCCAGTAGGCTAAGATTTCCTGGCAGCTCACTTCCGCTTCAAAACAACCCTCCCCGCCCCACCCCCTAGCCACAGCCGCAGACTTCACCTCACTTTCACCTAAACTGTCTGGGGCCTGTCCTCCCCCACTAGGGAGCCCCTCTTGGCCCAGGTTTGGAGAAGTGCTCTGGCTTTCTTCCCGTGGGGCTGGTGAGGGCAGTGGGTCCCGCCCCTCCCCCCGGCTTCCCTGGGCCTTGGGCCGAACCGCTGAGCCCTTGGGCAGAACAGCCAGATGCTTCTGCTAACAGACACCGGGCAGAGACACAAGTCCCCGTGAGTTCTCTTGGCTGAGTGCCCCTTCTCACCCGTCCGCCGCAGCCAGCCTGCCAGGGACCTTCAGCCGGTAGCTATCACAGGGTGAGCTGAGGACAACCACGTCGCCCTTCTATCAGCCAGGAGTGACACTATCATCTCTGTTCCCTCAGCCTTCTTTCCACCCAAAGTCAAGGCCAGGTGGAAAGTTCCAACTGGTATTTCTCTGGGAGGCCGCCCTGGTGGGGTAGCAGCCCTGTGAGAGCCAGGCTTCTCTTCCAGCCCAGGGCAACAGCCTCATCTTCAATCTAAAGGGAAGCTTCAAGCCTTTCCCATTTGGAACTTGTCTCTGGGCAGCAGATGAACCCTGCAATTCTGACTGAGACCAGGGCAGCCACGGGGAAGTCTGGCAGTGATCCTGACCCAGGTTCTAGGTGCTTCTGAAGCCCAATAATACGTCTGCCCTTCCTGTGGTCAGTGAGCTAATACATTCTCCTTTTCACCATTTGAATTGGATTTTTGCTAGTTGTAACAAAAAAGGACCTGATAGATGTGTCTCCCAAGTGGTCTTCCTGCCTCCAGGCTTGCCAGCCTCCAGTCTGTCCTCTGAACGGCTTCCAAAGGGAGCTCCCCACACTGCTGACCTAGACACACGACATCCTGCCCAGAATTCTTCAATGACTCCTAGCCATTGAGGAGAACATCCAAATTCTTTTTTTTTTAAGATTTTATTTATTTATTTGACAAAGAGAGACAGTGAGAGAGGGAATACAAGCAGGGGGAGTGGGAGTGAAAGAGGGAGAAGCAAGCTTCTCACCTGGCAGGGAGCCCGATGCAGGGCTCGATCCCAGGACCCTGAGATCATGACCTGAGCTGAAGGCAGACACTTAACAACTGAGCCCCCCAGGCACCCAACGTCCAAATTCTTTAACATGGCATTCCTTAGACTCTGGCATCTGAGTCAACATTTTTTTAAATCTTTTTTTTTTTTAATATTTTATTTATTTGACAGAGAGAGATCACAAGTAGGCAGAGAAGTAGGCAGAGAGAGAGGAGGAAGCAGGCTCCCCACTGAGCAGAAAGCCTGATGTGAGCCTCGATCCCAGGACCCTGAGATCATGACCTGAGCCGAAGGCAGAGGCTTAACCACTGAGCCACCCAGGCGCCCCTGAGTCAACATTTCTGACCTCATCTCCTGCCTCTCCCATTTCTTTGATTTACATAAGCCCAGTCCTTGGTGCTAGAACCACGCCACACAGGCCCACAGCTCCAGGGATTCCTTAGACTTTTCCTTCTGTGAGGGGGCCATTTCTCACCCAACGGACTCCCACTTGTCTTCCAGATTCCTTCTCTGATGATGCTGATGATGATGACTTTCCCGATATGCAAACCAGAAACTACTGTTTCCTCAGCTTCCGTTTCAAAGTACTGTAAACCTTCCCCATTCCCCTGATACTTGTGGAGGAACTCTTATGCACCAGGCACCAGGGTGGAGAGCTGATGAACTTAAATGACAGTCTTTGCTCTCAGGGAACCTAGAGTCCAGGTGGAGCTGAATGGGAGGCAGGTAGTGACTCTAGACGAATTAGGGTGCTTTTGGCTCCAAGTAACAGAATAATTCATTTGAAGTGTTTTGAGCAATGAGGGCTATATTATATAGCATAAGAAGTCGGGAGTTAGGGGTGCCTGGGTGGCCCCATTGTTAAGCGTCTGTCTTCGGCTCAGGTCATGTTCCCAGACTCCCAGGATCGAGCCTCACTTCGGGCTCCCTGCTTGGCGGGAAGCCTGCTTCTCCCTCTCCCACTCCCCCTGCTTGTGTTCCCTCTCTTGCTATCTCTGTCAAATAAATAAATAAAATATTTTTTTAAAAAAAAAGACGTCAGGAGGTAGGCAATGTGAGGGTTGGTGAATTTAGTGGTTCAGTGATGTCTGGGACTGGGGATATAAACTAGAATAAGGGAGCTACCTTATAGAACTGCTATAGAATTAAATGAGTTTCTACATTTAAAGCAATAGGACAGTTCCAGGTACATAGTTAATGAGCATTAATTTAATGAGCTCAAAGATGTATGAACAACCCATCAGTGAATGAGTGACTAGGAGATTGTGGTGTAGTCATATTACTGGGCCGTAAGAGGGAATGAAGTACTAATACATGCTACAATGGTGATAAATCTCAAAAATATAGTGCTAAGTGAACAAGGGCAGTCACAGAAGGTCACATAGTGTATGATTCTATTTATATGCAATATTCAGAATAAGTAAATTCATAGGGGACAGAAAGTAGGTTGGTAGTTGCCAGGGGCTCGGGAAAGGGAAGAATGGAGAGTGACTGCTTAAGGTAAGAGGTTTTCTTTTGGGGTGATAAAAAGGTTTTTGACCTACCAAGAGGAGATGGTTGCCCAAAATTGTGAGTGTACCTAATGCCGCTGGATTGTTGAGTTCAAAACGGTTCATTTTATGTCATGTGAATTGCACCTTAGCACAGAAAATATACTCACAAGGCTGTTCGCTGAGACATTATTTGAAAAAGCAAAACATTGGATACAATCTAATATCCACCACTGTTATATAAATGAGGGTCTAGCCACACCATGGTGTATCATTTAGCCAGTAAAAAGAATGAGCGAGAGCTATATGTACTAATTTGGAAAGATCTCGAAAAATGGTTATACGAAAAAGACAAGTCATAGAGCATTATAGTGTGATTCTATTTATTAATTATAAAATGATGAATGTATATGTGTGTTAGTTTATAAATGCATTCAAAGGGGTCTGGAAACCCAATTGTGGAGAATGGTTACTTTAGGGGTGACGTAGGAAGTGAAAGAGAACTTATACTTACTACTACTTAAGTATTATTGGAACATCCACCCAGGAAAAACAAATTAAAGTAAAAATGAGAAATCAGTTTATCTGCACCAGATTGGTGAAACTGGGAAAAAGTCTAAGGCCTGTGACTGGTGGGCCGCGGGGAGAGGGTGTTCTCATTCAATGCTGCTGGAAGTGAGAAGGGCTGGAGTTCCTTTGGGGAGGAGTCTAGTGGCATTTATTAAAATAAAATACATATGGGGCACCTGGGTGGCTTAGTTGGCTTAGTTGGCTAAGCGACTGCCTTCGGCTCAGGTCATGATCCTGGAGACCCGGGATCGAGCCCCACATCAGCCTCCTTGCTCAGCGGGAAGCCTGCTTCTCCCTCTCTCACTCCCCCTGCTTGTGTTCCCTCTCTCGCTGTGTTTCTCTCTGTCAAATAAATAAATAAAATCTTTTAAAAAATAAAATAAAATAAAAATAAAAATACATATACATTTTGATCCAGTGATCTCCTTTTTTCTTTTTTTTTTTTAAATAAAAGCTCTCTTGCTGAAGTTCACAGGCCATATAATTCACCCATTAAAGGTATACAATCCTATGGGTTTTTGTATATTCCGTATATACCATCACCGCAAACAACTTTAGAACATTTTCATCACTCCAAAAGGAAGCCCACCCCTCTCCTGCATCTATTAGCAACCACACCCAGCTCTCCTCGCCTCCCCCCCAGCCCTAGGCAACCACCAACAACCTGTTTCTATCTCTTTGGATTTGCCTATCCTGAACATTTCATACAAATGGGATTATATGGGGCATCTGGGTGGCTCAGTCGGTTAAGCATCTGCCTTTGGCTCAGATCGTGTTCCCAGGGTTCGCGGATCAAGTCCCACAACAGGATCCCTGCTCAGCAGGGAATCTGCTTCTCCCTTTGCCCTTCAGCAGCCTGTGCTCTCTCTTCTTGCTCTCTCTCTCTCTCAAATAAATAAAATCTTAAAAAAATAAATGGGATTATTTATAATGGGTTTCTTTCACATAGTATCATATGTTCGAAGTTCATCCATGTTGCAGTAATTTTATTCTTAAGAGTCTATTCCATAGCAATAAAAGTACCCATGCCTCAGGACATATGCTCACGAATGTTTCCGGCAGAAATTTTCACAACAGTAAGAAAAAAGAGAGGAAAAAAAAGGAAGAGAAAGAAAAAACCCGGAAACGCCAGGGCACGTTCATCAGCAGGGGCATGGAACATCACACACCTGCAGAAGGAGGCCCCGGCACTCCGCCAGTTACACTGACGAGAAGTCCTTGAGCAAGAAGAAGAAAGATACAGAAGAAGGCAAAAAATATTCGAACCCAAGTTTTGATCTGCAAACTCATTTTAAAGACACTCCTCTGTATGGAGGCTTCATGCCGGAATCTGAGAACGCCTGAAGTGGCTTCAAAGATGGCAGAGAGGAAGCCCGTGAGTGCAGCTCAGTCCTGCTCGCAAGCTCCATGGAGTCTAAAAAGTATATGAGAACGGCACAAAGAGTACATCTGACAGAGGGGGTTCCAGAGATTGCCAGCGGAGAAGGCCGCCCAAACAGAGCCTTCCTGGGATTTGGCCTTCTACCACCCCACCTGCCAAAAGGCCCAGCCAACATCTGGTTACCTCACAACATCACTCAGCACACGTGACGGGTGCTCTGCAAACCGTGCTGGCCAGGCCCACCATTTAGGGCCTGAGGGCTGACTCTTGCTGGCTTGTCCACACCCAGTGACTCCCCTTTGTGGTGCCGGAGTCTTGGACCCTGTGGCTTCCCATCATCTGTGTCTGCATTTGCAGGATCCAGGACTTGACAATTCATGGCCGCAGAGGAACTTTCTGTGGGCAGGCCCAGCTACAGCTTCGCACCATATGTGTGTAGATGGGGAGTGAGAGGGACAGACACGTCGTTGTAACCAGGGGCTACGGGTGTGAGTAGCTAGGGGTTAGGGACCATGTGGTGAAGGCAAGACCAGAAGACCAGAGAGGGAAGTGGGGGGACTAATAATTAAAGCAAAAGAAAAACAAAGAGGAACCAAGTGCATTTATGCATCTGGAGAAAATTTTGCATATGTTAAGGCATATAAAGAAATTAAATTTAAAAATTAAAAAGACAGTGGGCTTTTTAAATAAAATCTTTTAAAAAAATTAAAAAGACAGAGAATATACATGCTACTTGGGTGATTTTAGAAGAATCAAAACAAAACAAAACAAAAATGCCAGCTGCCTGACTGCTTTTAAGAAGGACTTAATTCTCCCCTCCCTTCTTCCAGATC
This sequence comes from Spilogale gracilis, assembly GCA_004023965.1. Classification (NCBI taxonomy): domain Eukaryota; kingdom Metazoa; phylum Chordata; class Mammalia; order Carnivora; family Mephitidae; genus Spilogale; species Spilogale gracilis. Next base: position 67,359 of record PITA01009842.1, read on the forward strand.
TTCCCCCAGGGAAGGGTTTTGTGTGGAGAACTGTGAGCTCACAAACTGTAGTTTGGTCTCATGTGTTCCCTTAACACAGCTTCCTAGAACATATTAGCTGCTTGCCTACAAGATTTTATCATGAATAATTGAAATTAAACATTCTCAGTCAAAATAAATCAACACTGAATGATACAGAGCCCTTATTTTTCCTGTTTCTCATGCCATTCCTAATCCACTGAAAGGGGTGATTTAAATTTAATTGAATTTCCCTGTCTTATTGTGGAATCTTCCAGGTTCCACTAAATTGACTGTTTGGTGAAAGCAGCAAATGTTACAGTGAAATGTTGAGTCAGAGACCTGTCTGAAGGACTGTTCTAAGACTTCGGGACTAATTGACACAAGCCTAGAAGGTGTCAAACTCCAGGCTTAAACAAGAGGCTCAAGAACCATGGATCTTTCTAACATTCTTCTCTGGCATTCTCACACATTGGCTTTCTTTCTTTCTTTCTTTTTTTAAAGATTTTATTTATTTATTTCACAGAGAGAGAGATCACAAGTAGGCAGAGAGAGGAAGAAGCAGGCTCCCTGCTGAGCAGAGAGCCCGATGTGGGCCTCGATCCTAGGACCCTGAGATCATGACCTGAGCCGAAGGCAGAGGCTTTAACCCTCTGAGCCACCCAGGCGCCCACACATTGGCTTTCTATCCTGACCTCTCACCTCATTGTCATGGATGAAATGGTGGCCTCACAAAAGAGATGTCCAGCCAGAACCTGTGAGTGTGATTTCGTTTGGATCAAGAGTCAAGAGTCTTTGCAGATATAATGAATCCCATGATGAGATCATCCTGAATTAGGATGGACCCTAAATCCAATGACAAGTGTCCTTAGAAGAGAAGGGGAGGAGGCTTTGTGAAGAGAGAGGAAGAGATCAGAGTGATGTGTCCATGAGGAGCTTCAGGTATCGCTGGCCGAAGCTAAGACAGAGGCATAGAATGGATTCTCACTCAGAGGCTCTGGAAGAAACCAACCCTGCTGACATCTTGACTTCAGACTCTGGCCTCCAAAGTGACAAGAGAATAAATCTCTGTTGTTTTAAGTCACTGAGTTTGTGGTGATTTGCTATAGCACCTTTAGAAAACAAATACTCTGATGGTCCAAATATGGCTGCTACCTTACCAAATATCATACCCTCACACCCTTGTATTCAAAGTAGAAAGATAGAGAGTGGGGACCAGAAAGAATTTTCTTTTTTATTAGCAGAACTTTACTCCTCTTATTTCTTCTGAAGAAATAAGAAAATTTGGGAAAATGAATATTTGGCAACAAGGAGTAACAAGAGTTTGAAAATGTGGGGGAGGACAGTGGAGACTAGGGAGGGCATTTTTTGGTGTTAACAATGGCGACTGTCATTTAATTAGTGGGAACCCGCTATCCTAAACTTCTTATCATGTGCAGTCTGTTGAGATCACACACTGGAGATCAATTATGAGTTGTCCCAGCAGGCTGGAACCTCATTGCCTGGTTAACAAGAAATGGGGAGGGAGGGGACAGGGGAAGCAGCCAATGGCCAGGTAACTAACAACTGCCACACATGGGAATGACTCACTGTGATTCAAATGTAGAATGAAATGTAGAATGCTCTACAAGGCCACGACATGGAAACCGATTGGGGTGGTAGCAGGTATTCCTGGTGTTTGTTGGTGTGTGGTCAGATCCATTCATTCATTTGCCCATCCATTCATCGATTCAATGAACACAACTCAAACTGACTTAAGTGAGAGGCAAAAAAAAAAAAAGGTTCACTTATTAGTACCTATAACCAAAGTCCAGAAGAAAATGTGGGGAATCCATAGGGGCTCCAGTGCTATCCTTAGGGCTTGGTGTCTCTCCACCTTTGTCCTCTGGCTCTACTTTTTCTGTGTTGATTTCATTTAAACAGGTGAGGTGGCCACCAGCTATTCCAGGTTCCCATTACAGTCCATCTGGACACCCCCCACCGCAGCTCTGAAACAGAGATTCTTTCCACAAGTGTTAACAGTAAACCTCCCTATGGATTGGGCCATCTGGAGCAAGTGCTCATTCCTGCCCCATCTCTGCACCTGGGGTGGATTATACCGCCAGATAAGGCTTGCATTACATGATGGCCCATGGAGCAGAGGGGAGAGGGCACTGGGAGTGGGGTTGTAGAATCAGCCACTACAACCACAAGCATTCAGAGTGGGAATACATGGTTTCCTAAGGAAAATCAGATGCTTTCAAAAAAATTAAAGGAATTCAGAGCAAGCAAATGTGAAAAATCCCCAGGACACTCCCAATTTGGAAATGAATGTCTTTGGATACAAGCTTGAGATAAATGTGGTTTAGGACGAATTCACCATTATTCTTGCCGGGAGGAGGGCAATCTAGCAAATGGGAAGGGCCTTCCAAGTAGGCAAGGGGTCAGTAGCATCATCTAGCTATAGAATCCCATGAAGGGAAAGGGAAAACTGAGGATGCTGTAGAAATTATACTGGCAAAATTACATTCAGTCAGGATTTGTAATACCTAATGATGTGTTAGATGCAATGCTGGACATGAATCAGACTGCCTGCTTTGATGTTTAGAGGGCATTCCAGGGGCGTCTGGGTGGCTCAGTTGGTTAAGCAACTGCCTTCGGCTCAGGTCATGATCCCGGAGACCCGGGATCAAGCCCTGCATCAGGCTCCCTGCTCGGCGGGAAGCCTGCTTCTCCCTCTCTCACTCCCCCTGCTTGTGTTCCCTCTCTAGCTGTGTTTCTCTCTGTCAAATAAATAAAATAAAATAATAGAATAAAATAAAATAAAATAAAATAAAATAATCTTAAAAAAAAAAAAGGTTTAGAGGGCATTCCAAACATCAGAAACATCAAAATGAGGTCCAAATTTCCTATTTATTTAACCACTATGTTTAGTCCTACAAACTACACACTTCATTTGTGGAAAATGATGAGAGGTGTGAATGGGAAGGTTTTTGAAATGATGCTTACATAAGGAGATTAACCTATTGCAAAATATGCATTAACCTTACCAGATGAAGAGGAGGAAGAAGAAGAAAAAGAAGCCCTAGAGAGCTGCTGGGAGCCACATGGGCCTCTGGGCGTGTCACTGCACAACAGCTTTAACTAGCACTGCTACTCATGGTTTCAGGTAAAAGCCAATTGCTGAACAGATTTAGTCCCATCAATGGAAACAGTCTTCTCTGCGTTGTTCTGTATTATGTGATCATCTCACACCAGGATCCCAAATGTTGGCCTTCGTAGACAGAGTATGACATCCTGCATTCTGATAAGCCAGCTCCAGGCACCGGCTAAGAAGGCTCTCATTCACCATGATGTGACTTGGATTCATCCTGGGGTCAGATCACCAGCGAAATTCTGTCTTCCCTTTAAAGATGAGTCATGTACAATGGGTTAAGGAACATGGAACGCTCCAGCCTCGGTCTCTTGGAGCTGTGTGGTGGTGGGAGCCCCAGGTTAGGTCTGTGTTCTTTGGAGGGCAAAGCTTATCAAGTTCTCTGCTCTAGCTGCCTCCTCAGGCATGCAACTCAGTGCCAAGCACATGTGTTTAGTTACTGCTTATTTAGACAGTGAAAAGTCAAGTGCATCTCCGACATTCTTTCTCCTTCTATGATACCTGACAGTTAGGGACATGGAATCTGCCTGGAAATGTGCAAAGGCTCCCAGGTGTCAAAGTGACCCATGAGCCGGCTGGGCAGCCAAGTGTTTGGAGGCTGTGATACTGCAAAGCTCTTCAGTGTCCTCTGCTCTCAGAGTCTCATGTGCTTCTGTACTTTTTGCTGCATATTGATCACCGAGAAGAGATATAGATTGGGTATGAACATGTCTTAGAAAATATCATGAATGCGGGTGCCTGGGTGGCTCAGTTGGTTAAGCGACTGCCTTCGGCTCAGGTCATGACCCCGGAGACCCAGGATCGAGTCCCACATCAGGCTCCCTGCTTGGCGGGAAGCCTGCTTCTCCCTCTCTCACTCCCCCTGCTTGTGTTCCCTCTCTGGCTGTGTTTCTCTCTGTCAAATAAATAAAATCTTAAAAAAAAAAAAAGAAAAGAAAAAGAAAAAAAAATATCATGAATGCAAGTTACATATGAATATAGTCTTCTGCTTGAATGTCAAAATAACAATTATAATAACTAACATATTCTATTCCAGACACTCTGCTAAGTACTTTATATGTCATATCGCATTTAATCCTCACAATATCTCATTGAGGCATCCACCTAGTAGTCCCATTTTACAGATACAGAGAATGACGCTAAACAGGTCCAATAACTTGTCTGAGGTCACACAGTGAGACCACTGGGGTTTAAGCCCAGGAAGATTGACTTTTTGTTCCTTTCCTCACCATGTGTGGGACCATACATGGCCTGTTAGTTTTCATTAATAATCCATTCCTTTGCAATAGGATCAAGATGCCTTCCATAATGGCTACTTCCAATAAACACAGGAAATCCCTAATTCCCCATACTTTGGGTTCCAGGAACTTGGAAGGTCGAGAACAGTGAGGAATCAAGCTAAACAGAACTCCTTAGCTAGTCCAGTGGGCACAGGCGTGTGGCCCTAACAACCAGGAGAAACTCTGGCAGGACCAGCTCGTCCCGGGTTTCTGGCACTAAGAAGCACGCCAGGTGGAGCAATGGGGATGAAAAGGTAACCAGTGCATTAATTATCTCCAGGCTTCACCAGCTGGGGACTGTCAGACACCCTTTCCTATGGAGACCAGGGTCAGAAATTCTCCCTCTGAAAATAGCTGGGCCAGGCCAGCTCTGGAAGTCCATACTGCCTCAGAGATTTATTAAAGCTCATGGCACAACTCTGGGGTGGGCAAAGTCCTCTCTGAGGGATCAGCAAGGAGTCCAGAAACGGTGCCAGTGTTTCTTTGAAACTTATTCAAATAAGTGCCCTCCCTGCCCACCCCCTACCTAGTTGGGATCAAAGTTTGGTCCTTCCTGGGACAAGGGCATGGGTGTGGAAGAATGGGGGAGGACTGCTGTCCTTCATTGATCTTTCCAGAGGGAGTGGGTGGGCTGAACCACAAGGTGATTGACAGATGAGGCCCAGGACTCCCAAGAAGGCACTGCATCCCATCTAATACCAGGACCAGCACGCTCTGAGACACGATGGCAACTCTGTTCTTCCTACCAATGGAAACTGTGCATCTTCCACGATGACTGATTCTTCTAGTCATTTTTTTTTAAGATTTTATTTATTTGACAGAGAGAAACGCAGCTAGAGAGGGAACACAGCAGAGGGAGTGAGAGAGGGAGAAGCAGGCTTCCCGTCGAGCAGGGAGCCCGATGTGGGGCTTGATCCCCGGTCTCCGGGATCATGACCTGAGCCGAAGGCAGGTGCTTAACCAACTGAGCCACCCAGGCGCCACCATCTTCTAGTCATTTTTAAAAAATATTTTATTTATTCATTTGACAGAGAGAGTGAGAGAGAGCAGTAGAGGGGAGACGGTCAGGGGGAGAAGCAGACTACCCCTGGAGCTGGGAGCCCAACACAGGACTCAATCCCGGAACTCTGGGACCATGACCTGAGCTGAAGGCAGTTACTTAACCAACTGAACCACCCAGGCACCCTGATCCTTCTAGTCATTAAAGAAAAAAATACACTGCTAGGAAAAATTATTTTCCTGCAATGATTTAAGCTTTTATTCTGCTTCCTGTGAACGGCAATTGTGGCTGGTCAGCCATGCCCCAGGCTAACAGGATGTACAGTTCATTCTCCTCTTCTCCATCATAGCCCCTGATTCTCCAACACCTGACATCCCATGGAACTGTGCAGTTTTAAACCTCCCACAGGCTCTGACAATAGCTGGCTTGGGCTGGCCATAGGAGGGGGGTGCCTCCCAAGCTGCCCACGTTACCGGGTTGACTTTTTCTTCAGATAGGGGAGGTAAGATATACATAATGAAATTCACCATTTTAACCACTTTTGAGTGTACAATTCAGTGACATGATATACATTCCCACTGCTGTGCGTCTGTCACCACCACCCATCTCCAGAACTTTCTAGTTTCCCTGAACTAGAGGTTCAGGAAGGTGTATCTGTGTGACAGCATGTGTCAGAATTTCCTCTTGTTTTAAGGCTTCTGTTCCACTGTATAGAAATACCAATTTTTATATACTCATCCACCCATCCACAGACATTTGGGCTGTTTCTACCTTTTGGCTCTTGTGAATAATGTTGCCATGAGCATGCATGTACAAATGTCTGCTTGAGTTCTGCTTTAAATTCTTTTGGGTTTATACCCCAAAGCAGATCAGATTTACTTTTCGAAATTGAATGTTATTGACTCAGATGGCTCGTCGTGTATGCTTATCCTTGAACCTCACCCTTCCACTCCAGAAGAAGAGATCAAGCCCGTGTATAAATAGCAGCCTCACACAGCAAAGTGTGGCATAGGCATCTGTGATATTTTGATTTAGCATAAGAAACATGATATTTGGTCCTCTGCCCTGGAAATAGCTCCTAAAACCTTCGTAATTTCCTAAGTGATACGAGCTAAGGAGGCATCTCTTTTTTCCCTAGTTCTTTTTTTTTTTTTTTAAGATTTTATTTAGGTGAGGGAAAGAGAATGAGAGAGAGACAGCATGAGAGGGGGGAAGGTCAGAAGGAGAAGAAGGCTCCTTGCTCAGCAGGGAGCCTGATGCCAGACTCAATCCCAGGACCCTGGGATCATGACCTGAGCCGATGGTGTAGATGGTGTCGCTTAACCAGCTAAGCCACCCAGGGACCCTCTTTTCCCTAGTTCTTGAAGGGGCTCCAGGGCCATAAGGGTGAAATGGATCTGTCTTGTTATTCATAACAAACCTCTCTCAAACATACCTTCTGTTAAGGAAGTGACTTTTGTAAAACCCTTAGGAGCCTAAGGCTGGGAGCTGGTTGCCTGGGATACTAACCTGGATTAGAAGGTTGGAACTTCCATTTGAGGACAAGGGGGTGCTGAAGGTTGAGTCAGTCACCAATGGCCAACATCTTCATCATACCTATGGAATGAAGCCTCCATAAAGCCCCAAAATGCCAGGGCAGCTCGACCTCAGTGGTGCCGGGAGAGCAGCCACTCAGAGAGTGTGGGAGCTCCACACCCCTTCTCCTGGACCTCAGCCCACGCAGCTCTTCTGTCTGGCTGATCCTGAGTTACACCCTTTAGTAACAAACCAGTAGTGTCTTCAGTGAGCCTTTTCTGAGTTCTGTGAGCCACTCTAGCAAATTAATGGAATGTGAGGAGGGGTCATGGAACCCTGAGATGGACGGCCAGTGGGTGACAAGCACAGGGAACAATCTGGACTCCTGATGAGTATCTGGCATGAGGGACAGGGCAGACTTGTGGATTAAGCCCTTAACCAGAGGGATCTGATGCTTTCTCTGGGTCAGTAGCTTCAGAATTGAGTTAAATTGCATGGTATCCAGTGGGTGTTGTGGACGGCTTGATGTGTGTCAGAAGAGAAGGCTGCTGCCGTAGAGGATGGAGAGTAGAGGAGACACACGAGAGTGGTCCTTCAGAATCTAAGCGGGATCGATAAAGTACGCTGAGGAAAGCAGATGGGGGAGGACCGTTTGGCCAGACTGTGGGCACTAAATGGCAGGGATCCTCATTTCCCTTGGGCACTCAGCATCTCATCCAGCCCTATGCACAGTAGGGTTGATTGTGGAGTTTGTTGATTGAATGCATGATTGAGGAACTATTATGCCCAGATTTCGAGATCCCCAAAGACCACCAGGGAGTCACCAAGTCCAAACTGGTGGACTCACTAACATTGAGAGATGATGGTGATGAGGATGATAAGGATAAGGATGGGGATGAGGATGGGGATGGAGATGAAGATGAGGATGGTATGGTGATGGGGATGGTGATGAGGATGGGGATGAGGATGGGGATGGTGATGAGGAT